>RJWH01001282.1:65226-274695 GCA_004363575.1 Solenodon paradoxus | reverse complement strand
GCGTGGGGAGATTGAGAGTTTCCAGGAAACTCTAGGGTTTAAGAAAAACAAAAAACAAAAAACGCCCAGAAGATTCTTCCGCTTAAATGCGAGCTTGGAAACGAAACTTCTTTGTGCCCGTAACTCCTCTGTCGACGCGAGCGAGCAGGCTGGAGAAAAAGCCAGGCGTGCAGACTTCGCCCAAATGCGCACTTCCATCGCCAGAGGCCCCAGCCCTCCCGCGCTCCCCGTTGCGTCCCCCGACGCGAGGGCGCCCGGAGCGGGAAGAAGGGCGCGGAAGACAGGGGGCTCCACTAGCCGTCACCCCTCACCTCCGATCGCGCCTTTTCTCGCTACCGGGCCGGTGCGCGCGAAGTGCGCGGGGTGGACGCCGCTCGGTGTGCGCGTCTGGGGGCGGAGAGCCGGGCAGGAGCAGAGCCGCCGCTCGCCCCGGGGGAAGACGGAGGAGGGGAAGGAAGGCGGAGGGCGCCCCGCGGCCCGCGGAGCGCGCCGAGGAAGAGGAGCCCTCCCCAGAGCCCGCCGGAGGTCCGCGGGGGCGGCGCGGCTCCAGCCGCAGAGCCGGAGCCAGGGGCCACTCACCGCAGCACGCCGAGCCCAGCAGCAGCGCCGCCACCAGAGGCCACATCTCCGCGCCCGCCGCGGGGTCGCCGCCGCCGCCGCCGCAGGTGTCAGGAGCAGCCCTCAACGGCTGGATCGGTGGCTGCCGCCTGTCACAGGCAGGACCAGACGCCCGGGCTGCCCGGCGGCGCGCACGCACGCTCCCGCTGCCCCCCGCCCGCTCCCCCGCCCGCGCAGCCGCGCACGCGCACTCGCCCTCGCCCACGCCCCGCCGCCGCCGCCGCCGCCGCGATTGGACGCGCGCCCTCCTCCCTCGCGGGCTCGGGCCCCGCTCCCGCGCGCAGCGCCCAGGTTCCGCCCGCGCCCGGGCGGGGGCGCGCTCCCGGCTGCCCGGTCACGCTCCCCTCCGCGGTACCGCCGCCCGCTCCGGCTCCGCGTCCCCGCCCGCCACCGTAGGCTGAGCGTGTGTTCCCTTGGCTCCCGGAAGGCCGCCCGGCGCCCGCCCTGCTCCTGCGTCTCGCGGCGCCCGGGCCCCACCGCCTCCCCTCGCGCGTCCTCTCCCGGTTTCCATCCCACCGTCACCCTCCAGAATCTCGGGCGCGGCGGCCCGGGAGCGCTCTCCTCTCCCGCGTCCGAGGTTCCCCACGACCGCGCGGGTGGACCCCGAGGCTTCCTCGCCTCTCACCACGTCGCACTCCCCCCTCAATCTGCAGGAGCACCGCGCGGGGGCGTCTCTGCACCTCCCCGCGGGCAGTGAGCCCCGGGGTGCAGCCCCGGAACAGCGCGGGGCCGCAGCCTGCACGCAGGGCGCTTCCACTCGGCCGCCCCGGCATGTGCGCTGCTGGTCTCGTCCCTTTAACAGGATTAAACCAACACCTCCCAGCCTGCGAGTAAGCATTTGGAGAGGTGGTTAACCCTGAAACCGCAGGGGTGGTCAGGCAAGGTCTAAATGTTAGCCCCAGGATCCAAGATTCGATTTTTCCAGCAAGACCTTTGGCGCTGTTTGGGTTTAGTGTACTTGAAAATCGGATTCCAAATGGGACTCCATGTTACCATAAGAAGATCTTTGAATATCTCACGAAACCACGCAGGTCGCATCTTTCATCCCCAAAGTAAAATTCTTTTTAAACTTCCTTTAACGTTTATCCTAAATGATCAACTGTCTTGTCAAAATGTCAGCTTCTGGTGGCTACTCTAATGGGGACATAGCCTGTCCCCTCGCTTAGTTGTCTCTTACTGTTGGGAAATAAACCAGTTTCGGCCAAAATATCCCACTTCTCCACATTCTCCACTCAGATTATAGCTTCTCTTGCACCCCAACCCCACAGTAATAAAACCTTGGAAATAAAATCGACAAATCTGTGACACACACTATGGAAGCCTTTTTCTGTGGTCGTTTTTTGGGGGTAATCCTTTCCCCATCGCATTATCAATTCGTTAAAATCAGAGAGAGCATCTTAAGAATTTTGTCTCCCAAGACTTCCCACTGCATGGGAAAACAGAAGGCCTTTACTAAATGTGTAGATGTGACTTCAGGCAAGCGGTACACCAGTGAAATTTGATTGTTTCTTTTAATGATTAAAAGAAAAAAAAAAAGAATAACAATTATCTGGCAGATATCTCACTAAAACAATGGTTAATAATTATGGTGGTAATGATTTGAATGGCAGCCTTGATGCCCTGGGGCTACCAAAGGGACTGATCGATTCTCCTCCAACTGCTGCTTATATAGATACAAAAGAATCATCCAGCAGACTTTGAGCATTTGGGACATTGTGTATCACAGAGCAGCTGGTTGGCTAAATAAGGCTGTCAGCTGTCCCTGAGACCAACAGACCCCCCCACCCCCAAAGCTGTAGGGAAACTGAGAAAGACTGTCCCCAACTTTCAGAGATAGAGATGCAATCTAGTTTATACTGGATGCTGCTGAGGATATTGGGAATCTAACTGGGGTTATATATTTACTCTCTCTCCCAGCCCCAAGCCCTTGGGTCTCCCAATTTGGTTACATGGCTTTAATCACGGGAGCCACAAGAATTAGCTGGGACATATTTTGATGGCAGAATGGGAGACATTGTCTCCCAGGGAGACAAGCCAGAGCAACCTGCTTCACTTTATCTTCTCTCTAAGATGACTTTGGGCTCTGGGTATCTGGGTATCTAACCAGCTTACATTTGTGTTTCTCTTTAGAGATTTCCAAGCATTTTTATTTGGATTCGAGCTCATCATATCCTTCTGTAACGAGTTTCTTGTATGGAAGTTGAGGAAGAATTAAAATGTTTTGAAGAGAGATAATACACAGAAGATATATATCGCTTAAATGAACCATTATAATAGCCTTGAAATGGGCATGATGATGTTCAGTTTAGAAATAAGGAGTTGAGGGAAATGAACCCTCTGCCGACATATGTGTCCAGTTATATGTGACCTTGATTCCTCTCCCTTCCACCTCCCTGGCTGTGCCTTCCATCTTGTCAATATCCATCTCCCTTGTCTTGATTTTACTACTTTTTCTTTTCCCTATAATGTTAAAGGTAGGCTCTGCATTACAGATGAATAAACTTAACACCCCCAACTGATCACTATTATCTTCCCCCTTGATAGATGAGAAAAGTAAGACTTGGTCTCAAGCTCAAGGAGCGGGTCATGACTGAAGATTGCTTGACTCCAAGGCTAGTAAAAACGTTCGCAAGTTTCCTTTCTCCATTCATCAATTTTCTTTTCTTCTACTTTCTGTCTTAATACATCTAATTTTTGCCATCTTCCTTCCCAAACTATATCTCCATCTCCAAGCTACATCTAGCTCCTATCATATAGTTACTGTGGATATGATATTGCCAAAATTTTAAAGTCGTACAGTTACACCTGTAATGTTTTTTAAAGGAAAGGTGCAGGCAGGAATGAAGGGGAGAGCAGGCAAACAGGCTGGAAGAGAGAGGAGGAAGAAGCACCTCATTTACTTTTTATTTAGATGCTCACTTTGTTGTCCCCGCCCCCGGACGTGAACCCAGAACCCTGGGATGTATGTGAGATTGCTCCAGGGTGTACTAGACCGCTAGGCCACTAGGGTGCGCCCTCGACACTGGATTTTTCCATGTTGGGATTCCAGGCTTTTGGGATTCCTGGCTTCTGCGCTTCAACTACGCTGTTCTGTCTGCGTCTGCTTCTTATGTACTTCCCTGTGCATTCTCTTTCTTTCCTCATCTCCGAGAATTCACTCTTCAAGTCCCAGATCAGTATTTACCTCCTTCAAGAAGGTTTTCCCAACCCTACTTTTTCTCTTGACTGTAACACTCCACCAGTTTGCAGTTCTAACAGTCTCTTCCATTGCACTTTATTCGTGTTGCTAATAAAATGTTTCAAAACATATTCCTTTCTACATGTCTGCCTCTTTTATAGCATTAGCTAGGAGAAAATGAAATTTTTCCTGGGCATATTTGGCTCCAGGGGCCAAACCAGACCTAAGGGTTTGGAATTTATTGAATTAATCAGGAAAAAATCACAGTGTGGTTTGTAGCATATGGAAACCCTTTCTGTAGGTTTGAGTCACAGTTCCAGCCACTTAATGCGTGTTAACCTTAGGCAACTTAACCTCTTTGAGTCATTCTTTCCTCCTTTGTAAAGAAGAAGAATAAAAATAATGGAAGTTAACTCTTCAAAATGCCTTGAGAATGTAATACGTTAACACGTTTACAGTCACATAGAGTAATGCTCAGTAAGTATATATTGTGATGATGATGACAATGACTATGACTTAGAAAGGCAGTACAAAACATTGTCAGAAAGATCACCAAATGCTGGTCTGGATCTTTGCAAGCACACCATGGGTTGGCAAAGTGTCTCTCATTTAGATTCAAGCTCAAGGCACATGTCCACAGCCAGTGGGAAGCCCTAATCCTCCTGCTCTTTTCCACACTTTGTTGGTGAATGAATGCTGAGGAATCCATCTCTCTGACACCTAGCTCAGGACCAAAGTCCTGGGGCATTATTTCAACTTGACCTGGTTATTAAAGCAAGAGAGCCCCAATCATCAAATAAAGCACCCTAGCAATGGGATCTGTGATCTCTGGGCAGGGAATGTTTGGATGGTTAAGCAGCTGGAAGATATTGACGTGTGATTGAAGAGATGGATTTGTCTCAGCAGCAAGGAAAGAATTGTCTCCCTAGGCTGTGCTTTAACTCGGGGCAAATGTTAGAAACAGTTCCCGCCTCACAGTGGTAGGACTAGAAGGTGCTAACCTATGAGAGATGACCGTCTGGTGTGGTATGGGTTTCCTTCGGGATGTCAGATATGTACTGGGTGTTTTCCTAAGTCAGGAAAAAGCCCCCTCTCCCTCCTCCTCCTCCTCTCCCTGTCACTGGAGGCTTCCCATGTAGGGGACCCATGTGTAAGACAACTGGAAAGCACTAGAGAAAGCCCGCTTAGGTTGTAAAATGGCAGCAGCTCATTTCTTTCAGAGTACAGAATAGTTGGGGACCTGGGGAGGCCTCGTATCTGGAAGTCTCCTCTCCGAGGGCAGATCACGTCAGATACTGACGTCAGATGTCATCATCTCTAGCGTATTTGTTACTGTTGCTGTCGGAGTGTATTATCACCAAGTGAGGGGCTTAGATGAACATTTGTTCTGCCTGCCAGATGTCCAGTGGGTTTGGCTACTTTCTTCTGCTTCTGGTCTCAGAAGGCCCAAATCAAGGGTTTGCCTGGCTGCTTTCTCTTCTGGAGGTTCTAGGGGCAAATCCTTTTCATTTAAGGAATTGGCCGAATGCATTGGCTGCTGAATGGAGCACCTCCTTCTTGTTTCTGTGTTGGCATCTAGAGATCTCTTGAGTCATGAGTATAGTTGTGTACAGTCTCTGAGTATCTCAGAACCAGCAGTGGTGCACTAAAACCTTCTTATGTTATCATAGCTTCTGCCCCTGCCTTTTGATCACATTTCTATGGCGGTGCTTCTGCCTGTTTCTACTTTCAAGTGCTCAAGTGATTAGATTGGTCCCTTCTGGTTATCTAGGATAATCTCCCTCGTGTAAAGTCTGTAACTTTAATCACACCCTCAAAGTCTCTTGCCATATAAAGTAACATATTTGCAAATTCCCATGGAAAAGGGCCAGCAAATATTTGGGAGACATTCGTCTGCCTACTACAATTAGACTCGTTTTATTATTTATCTCCTTTAATTAACAGCCCAAGAGGAAGGCCCTTTGTACTTGTGAAGAGAACCAGGGTCAGAGAGGTTTCTGCTACAGCTTGTAAATGATGGAACTAGAGTTGAAGCCTTGCTTCAGGTCTCACACTCCTTCCTCTGCCAGAGAGAGGAGAGAGGGAACGGTGGAAGCAAAGCAGTTGTGTGACCCGCTTCTCACTGCCGTCCCACCATGATGTCCCTGGTGTCACTTGTCCTCTCAGTGAGCTGGTCGCCACTGGTTCCCAGTTCTCCTCCTCAGAACCTGATATGTGTATCACTGGGTCTCTGAAGAAAACAGATGGTATGCCCAAATGAAGTTCTTTAGCAGAAATTGATAAAGAATTAAGGGAATCAACAAGGAATAACAAAGTATTGTTCACTAACAACAGCTGTTACCTACCCATCGGTCCCTTGGCTCCTAAATCTGGAGGTGCAAGGGGGAAAAAGCAGAGCCCTAAGAGCAAAGAGAGACTGAAACAACATTTGTGACTTTTGGTAGAAGAAGACCGTCACCACCAGCCTAGCAGCAAAGACAGTGGCAGAGAACAGACTTCCATGTCCCGCTCCTCACTCCTCCCCTAAACGCTTATTAGGGGTCAGTCTCCACCAGAACCAGAGGAGACGGGTCTGTTCATGTAGCTCTTGAAGTTTAGCTTTCTGGGCTCAGAGCAGAGTATGGAAGGGTGAAGTGTGGATTTAAGAGCGACTGTCTTACCCACAGAACTCTCCGTCCTCACCCCCTTGATGCTGGATATGACGATGTGTCTTGCTTTGTCTAGTATATTCATTTCTTGATGACCGTCTTCATAAATGATCGTGATCCGAGGAGCTTAAAGCAAGAGAAATTTATTCTCTCATAATTCTGGAGGCTAGAAATCTGACATGAAGATGTCAGTAGAGCTATGCTTCCTCTGAAGGTTCTAGAAAAGCATCCTCTCATGCCTCACTCTAGTTTCTGATAGATCTTGGAAACCCTTGGTTTGAGCTTGCAATACTCAATCTCTGCTTCTGTCATTACATGCCCTCCTCTGTGTGTGTGTGTGTGTGTGTGTGTGTGTGTGCATGTGCACACGCGCACGAGCCCATTCTTCTCATGAGGACGCTGGTCATCGGATTGAGGGGTAACCCTGAATCTAATATATTATCTCCACACCCTTAACTAAATACCTCTACAAAGACCCTACATCTAAATAAGGTAACATTTTGTGGTTCCAGATGTGAACATGAATTTGGAAGGTGTGCTATTCAACCCAATATAGCCAGCAAAATGTGTTACTTCTGGGGGAAAGCATCGAGACCTAGTGTACAGTTTGTCACTCTCTTTCCCTCCATCAGGGCTCCAGTCACTGACTTCTCCCTCTGCTTTTGTGCTGGAGTGAGGATGAGGCAAAGCAGAGCCCCAGCCCACCTACCAAGAAGACCAGCAAGAGTAAAACGAAATGTGTTCTTTCTCTCTCCTCATACCATCTTCAGGATCTAATGACCATGGTCCACCCCTTCAGAGAGATTCCCAGCATTTAAGGCTGCTCCCTAGTTCCATTCTTAGATACAAAAACACCCTTGAAATCTGATGTTAGCCAAAACTGTGTTGCATTTGCCAAAATCACTGTTTTTCTTTCCTCTTCCCAACTCCTTGGGCACCATTTTACCATACTCTAGTTCCTTTTGGGGGCCACAATGCAGAGAGAAAGTGATTTTAAGGGTTGCCTTCCATATGCTTAAAGGGGAAAGTTTTCTAGAAAGAAGAAGAGGGGAAAATAGAAAGAAAATAACGCTAGAGCACGGGAGTCGTCTTGCGACTTAGCTGCTGAGTAACTGTTTGCATTTCAGGCTGACAGTCGCACCTCTACTTTCAGAAGACTCCACTCCCTACCCCTGCACCAGGCAGGCAAGTCTGCAGAGAAATCTTTGTTCTCTTCCTAAACCTGGGCTCTCTAAGTGTGCTTTTCCCTACCTACGACCTCACTTGTGCAAAATTGCTCAAACACTGTGCCTCATGGAGTTTGTTTATTGATGTCACATAAGCTCTCTGGGTACATCTGTCACTCTTCTTTTCTCTAATACAAGTCTAATTGCTATGGGTGCGGGCCAATGGTTCCAACGATCATCAGATGGTCTTTCAAAGTGAAGTGGATAAACTAGGATCAAACCACCAGGCATACAGATGGACATATTTGGAATCAAGTAAAAGGTTGCCTGACTGCTATGGGCCTTTAACCTCACTTATCCGCCTATTTTGAATGGTGGTGGACTGGACTCGAAGGCTGCCAGATATTAACTGTTACAACCGCAGCTGCAGTTTCCTCTCTCACCCCGCAGCCACCGGCCCCATGAGTCACAACGGCAGGAGGAAAAGGACTAAGTGATATAAACAGGGGGTACGAGAGGCACCTGGATCAGGAAGAGCTGCCGAACCTGGGAGCTTGTTAAAAATGCAAAGTCTTGGGTCTTTCCCCCATATCTGCTAACTCACCTATCTACGTTTCGGAGGCTCTTCCAGGTGATTCTGGTTCACATAAAGTTTGAGAACCACTGGTTTGGGAGCTGGATTCAGAAGTCAGGTGCTTCACCTAGGAAGTGATCCATCTGGACCAACTTATCATTAGGTCCTCTGTGTCCCTTGATTTGGTGGGAAAGATCCACCTGTACTTCATTTCAACCCCAGTCTATTCCTGGCCCAATGGGCATTTGTCTCAGCTGCAGGTCACAAGTGCCAGTGGGGCTGCGGCAACGCCTAGAAGGCAGAATCCTACAGCTTCCACGAGAAAGAAGGATTTCGCTAACATCTCACGGTGAAAGAGCCCATATCTGACCCTCCTTCGCATAGGAACCAGGGCTGTGCTCTTCCTAGTGACTTGAGGATCTCACCGGTTTTGTATTTAGTGAGTTTGGAAGTGGTCTAAGCAGCTGGTTTCACTGTAGATCACAAGCTGCCTTTGTGTGTGTCCATCAGGTCACTTCATCTCTGAATTCCAGTTTACTCATTAATAGCTTCCGCTGAGAAGATGGCATTTTGATAAAATGTAGAAAATCCAGATGACTGCACAGTGGATCTAGAGAAGATCTAGAGAATGAACATCTGCAGAATGAAGGGTGATTTCCTGGAAGAAATGACAGATCAATACCCATTTCACCAGATGGGGGAATTCAGAGGCCCCTAGGTGACAGTATTTAGAGGAGGGGAGAAATGAATCACCCTTCACCATAATTCCAAGTAAAATAATCTGCGTATGTGTGATGATGACACAGGTGAGCCCTTCTCAAGGGTCTCGTCTTCACCTGCTTTCTCCTCCGAAGGTGAGTGGCATTCTTGTCCATGGGGCGTGCTTGAGCACCCCATTCCTCTGTGATATAAGGTGGGCTCCTGATGACCAAATCAGTGCAGTTTGCTGAAGGATAAATTCCTCCCTTTTCGTTTGTTCAAGTGCGTTTTGATTTTGTCTGGTGGTACTAGATGAGCAAGGAAAGTTTACTGACTTCCTGGTGCAAAATCTTTTTGAATCAGTAAGTTTTTGTGCTTGTTCTTTTATTGGTTGCTCTTCTCTGTCTTTTCCCTCCTCTCGGAATCCTCACTGTGTTTGGAGTGTGCTAAGTGTGCCTCCCTTCCTTGCAATTTGTGCTCTAAATCATCACCTTTCATTCCCTTGTCTCACCTCTTTGGGGGTGGGGTTCTAAGCTTACCCAAACTCCTGAAAACTCCCCCAAGAAGTGGCTTTGTGCCACTGGGGCTGTATGCTAGATGAAAAGCTATCAAAGCACTAAAGGAAGGAATCGATAATAATATATCTAAGTGTGTACGTACATCACAAGTGACAGGCTCATTTCCAAACCAGTTCAGATGCTCTTGGTGCCTCTTATTGACACTCTGCATATCTGTGCAATCATTCTGATGGGGACATACATGGCTGGACTCACCCCACAGAGGCAAAGTGGACAGCTGTCCCTGGTCCGTGATGCAATTTTGCTGCAGGTCTTCTCCATGATGGCCCAGGTCTTTTGCCTGCTGGGAATTCCCACATCACTGGCCTCTTTGTATTCAGGCCCTGAAAGTTGTTTAAATGCAAATTATTTTCTAGGATCGAGACATTATTATTCATTAATATTTGGACTTTAATGAGTTTATCAGCTTTAGAAGAGAATGGGCCAGAGACTTTTGGTAATAGAAGCCAGACAGATTACATTTTAATGATAGGTGGAAGAGAAAGAATAAGAACTGAACTACTACAGAAATATAGCCAGAGACTCGAGGAATAGCCTAAGGACACTGGTTGTGTGGTAAGAAATAATATGGAAAAAGGGAAGTGGGCAATTGGAAAATAAAGTATCTCCCCAAGTCTCCAGGCCATTTTTGCCTGAGCTCCTAGTCATTCTTCCCTAAGTAGCAGTGTTTGCAGAAATGCTTGCTGAGACCAATGAATTTCACATTTGCTGTAGGATCCCTACTTCCCGAAAATCATTGTTCAAGCAATTATTTCCTGCCGAGTACATGCCTAAACACTGGGGTGTATCAGAAAAGCAAAATAGGCAAAACCCCTGCCCACGTGCAGCCTGCATTTTTAGGGGGGGTGACAAGGAGGTACACTAGACACAATGAATAAAGGAAATGTAGTGTCATAAATGGTGATAGATGCTTGGAGGAAAATAAAAGCAATGAAAGCCATGGGGAGGAAGTGCCATCTTAAATTATGAGTTCAGAGAGGTTTCTCTAGAAGGTGACAACTGAGTAAAGAGTGAGCAAGTCAGGTGTGCCCTGGTGGCTCGGGTGCTAAGTTGATACGTGGGATGCAGACCATATAAAACCCAATGATCTGGATTTGAGATCCAGGGCAGAGGGTAGGGAGGCAAACAAAATAGATCATTAGCAAGAAAAGAGTGAGCAAAAGAGGCGCTGTCAGCATGGAGGTTATTTCAGAGAGGGGAGTATTTACTCAAGGCCTTGCATCATCAGGAGCATGGCTGACTTGTTTGGGTAAGACCGAGGGCAGAGTGGGCAGCGTATCCAGATGAGAGTGAATGTGGGGGACAGATCAGAAGATTCTGGGGGTCCAGTTCACACAAGGCCTTGTAAGATGTTTGCTTTTACTCTGAGCGAGAAAGGTTTTGAGTAAGGTAGTGTTGTTATTCAGTCTTCAGTTGAATAAGCTATTGCAGGGGTCAGCCAGAGATGGTAAATAAATGAGCTTTTTTTTTGCAAAAGTGAGGTCTCTGTTGCAACTCCTCAGCAGTGCTGTTGTAGCACCAGGTAAACTAATGAGTGTGACTGTGTGCTAATAAAACTTGATTTATGAAAACTAGCAGCAGGCTGATCTGGCCGGGGCTGCCCTTCTGGCTCTTGCGATAATTCACAGGGGAGAGGAGCAGGGCTCTGAGGAGGGTTGTAGTAGTGATAACAAGGGCTCAGATTCTGGCGGTATTTTTTTTTCAAAAGGGAAGGTGCAGACAGGAATGAAACAGGCAAGCAGGCAGGAAGAGAAAGAAGGAAAAAGCAGTTTTTAAATTTATTTTTATTTTAGCTGTATATCGTGGCTGCCCCCGACCCCGGCCCTGGGACTCGAACCCTGGTCTTGAGAATGTGTGTGGATTGCTCTTGGCTGGAGGTGGTGGTCCTAACTGCTACTCCACCAGGGTCTTCTCATGGCTGCATGTTGAAGGTAAAACGTACAGGATTTGGTGTCTGGTCCGATGCGGAGGGTGTGAGAGAGAGCAAATTGTCAAAATGACTTCAAGGTTTTTGGTCTGAGTCAGTGAAGAAATGGAGTCACCACTGACATTGGGAAAACCGACAGGGGAGGGATGGAGGGGGTCCTTTGGGGACAGCAACATTTAGGACGCCTTTAGGATAAAGGCGTTGGATCTGATGTTCCCTAACTCTCCTTCTGGCTCTAATATTCTCTGAGTCACAGCTGAGAGAGAATAAACACCTCCTCCCGTGGCTTCTGCTGCCATGGCGTTCTTCAGGCTTTCCTCTCCATGCCCTACTGCTGCATCTTTTCCAAAGGCGACCCGTGATTATGCTGACAAGAGAGCAGCAGTTGGGAGAGGAACACCGAAGGGGCGGTGACTGCCCACTGAAACGAAGCTGGAGGACTTGGAAGAGTGGCCTAGAGGAACATGTACGTGTCCAAGGAGGCTGGGAGGGCTGGAGGCAAATCTCTGTGTGTCTGAGTTTCCTGGAGGTGATTCATAATGGAGGGTTGTTAGCTGACCAGACTGAGAATGTTCAACTTGACTTCAGAGGAAACGCAAAGCAATTGCTTCCATTTCACCTCTGCTCGGCTCTGAGAAAGGTCACACTCAGGCCCGCTCACCCTTTGCACGAATGCCTAGGGCTGATCCCGACGACCCTGGGAGACCCAGAGGACACGACTGTGGGCCCTGCTTCTAGTTTCTCCACTTTCCTCCCTCTTCTCTTCTATCTCTCCTCACTGGGAGATCTATCTTTTGTCTGCCCAAATTCTTTCCACCAAGAAGTGGCTCCCTGCCAGAGGGGCTGTTTGCAGCGGGGAGAGCCGGCAAACCACTTTGGGAGCGAGCTGATAGTAATATATTTCAAATATGAGCATTTATCAGAAACAGCAGATGGAGGCGGCGGAGTGGCACTCCCAGAACCGAGGGCAGGGAGTGTTTCATTCCAGGGAAAAGCACGCATCATCTAGACTCAGCTGGCACCGGCTCATGAAACCAGTGAAGAGGAGGAGGAAGACAAAAAGGCTACCTTTGTGTTAGGTTCCGGAGGCCACAGCATTCCCTGACCGAGCGTCCCGGCCTCAAAGACTGCATTCACTCCAGGACAGGAAGAAAACCCCTTTGCATTGCTTTTCTTAACATCTTTAACCCCGCTAAAGCTTGCAGTCATTTTAATACAAATTCTGAAGCTTAGATTTCATGGAAGTATAGGTTCTTTCATTTATGTATGTGTGCATTAATCCATTTGACAAATGTTTGCTCTATGCCTATATATATGCAGAGATAGTATTTCTTTACTATTAGAACCATCGAGTATATTTTAGTTACTTTTCTTTTTAAAGTAAGGTGCAGGCATGCCCTGGTCAAGTAGTGGTTAGTCAATTGCTTCTGTCTAAGCACAGTCCATATACATCC
Source organism: Solenodon paradoxus (assembly GCA_004363575.1). Lineage (NCBI taxonomy): Eukaryota > Metazoa > Chordata > Mammalia > Eulipotyphla > Solenodontidae > Solenodon > Solenodon paradoxus. Next base: position 261,853 of record RJWH01001282.1, on the reverse strand, counting down.
CAAGGACCCGGGTTTGCGTCCCAGGCCAGGAAAAAACAACCTAGATGAACAACTCAATAAGAATAAAGTGGTTCTTCCTCCTCTCCTTTCCTGCCTGCTTGCCAGCCAGCCTTCATTCCTACCTGCACCTTGTCTTTACAAGGAAAATTAAATAATAAAGGAAAGTTGCAGGCAGGCAGGCAGAGAGAAATGTTTATTTCATTGTATTTAGTTGTTCATATTGGTTGTTCCCTCTGGCCAGGGACGCGAACCTGGGTCCTTGGGATGTGTGTGGACTGTGCAAGCCAGAGGCGGCGACTTCATCGCTAAACCACCAGGGTGAATACCAAGTTAAAAAATGTTAACTGTCATTCCCATAACCTACCCCTAAAAGTACAAACGTATTCAAGACCTGTTGAATTTACTATTTGAACTAAGGGAGTATACTTTTAGTGGTAAGTTTCCTAAAGGTACAAGGACCAAGCTCAATACATTAGAGCAGGGGGAAATAAAACAAAGCAGTGATGTTAATTTTGGATTATACTGGAGAAGAGAACATCATGATGCCACCCCATTTGGAAAGGGTAAGTCTAACAGCTGATCTCAGGTCTGTAGAAGGGGCCCAAGTCACCCAACCAGAGGCAGGTAAGTGATATTCATTACAATGAACCTTCGGGAAAAGACTTGCCTTCGGTTTCCGTTTTTTGCCTTTTGTTTTGAGAGACTTTGAAAAGTGCCATCCATGAATAAATATCATTTCTTCAGACTACTTTTACATAAGAACTCCAAAATGTGAGCCTTTGCACCACTGGAATCTCAAATCCCCTCATCAGAATTAATTGCTCCCTTTCTTGCTAGCACCAGGGAGGCATCATAACCCATTTCAATACACCAAGCTATGTACTGAGCTGTTTCTCATGATGTATTGCAAATTTCTCAAAGGATGTGCATCTCAGTACTTGGCACACAACTGACACTGAATATATTGAATGAAAGAATAAAGACTGCAGAAATGCTTGCGATGATAAAGAAGGGGAAAAAAGAAAGATTACGCAATGTCCATTTTTATCAGACCTTCTTCAGGGTAGTGTAGTGATATTAGAAAAGCGTTCTCTTGTTAGAGTGACAGTTTTCTCCTGTCAACCTGTTTTCAGCGGTGTTCTTTATTTTGTTATATGTCTAATAGCAAGGAAGACTATTACTGGTAAATAAAGCCGACAGTAGGTTATATGTTTATATCTCTAACCAGGTAGACTTTCTGATTCTTTTTTCTTCCTTTTTTAAAAATTGATATTTATTCTCTCTTTTGTTTATAATGCTACATTCATTTCTGAATCTTTTGCTTTTATTTTTAAAGACATTTATCCAACCATCTTTGGTAAGCATTTACTCAGTTTCAGGCTGCACGATTCCTTGGGGAATAGGAGAAACTCCTATAAACAGCCCTCTGCACTACCAGCAGCTGGGCCAGAGCTATTCAGAACCAGGAACGAACCAGAGAACATCAAGGATGAGAAGAGGCCTGTGACAAGGGCCATGGAGAGTCCAATGAAGAGAGTATCTTGGGCAAACCAGCAGTTCTCAGAAGGAGAGTATGATCTCCTTGGGAAGACTGGAAATTGTAAGGGACATTTCTGATGGTCACTAATGGGAGGACTTGACATGTAATGGATGGAAAACAGAGATGCTAGATGTTCTACAGTTTAGTCTGATAGAACAAAGAACGATTCTATATTTCATATGGCGTTTGATTATCCAGCCAGACGTTCATAGAGGTGAAAAACTAGTTATAATTATCTGAGCCTAAAATCCAAGTCATGTCACATATACCACAGCGCTTGCTTTGCACAGTTTTTAATAAAAACTGCATTTTCTCGGAATATGACTCCCTTGTGAGCAAAAGGAAGATGGGGTTTTGCTCTCTTTGGAACTGTGCCAAGAGTCATTCACCATCTTGAAAAGTCATATCACTGCTCTCTCATTGCTCATGGTATTTGTGCTGCCAAAGCAATACACCTGAGTGGGTCTTCATTTGTATCTGTCAATCCCCAGTGATTCTAGGCAAACATTTCATTACCTTGTTATGTGTGCGTGTAGCTGTACCTAAGTATTTACATATAGAAATGCATTTTTATTCCACATTACTGGCCTTTTTTCACATTGCAGTTAAAGTGTTATAGTGGAGTATAGATATGTTATCCATGACATTTATTTCAAGACAGTAAAAGGCAGGTTACTTTTATTTAATATAAAAGGGGGCATTGAGTCTCTTAGGCTGAGAGCCAGTGAGATGGGCAAAGTAGGTGGAAAGAGCATTGGAGGCTGGACTCTAGAATTTTAATGTGTATGACAATCACCTGGAGATCTTGCTAAAATGTGGATTCTGATTAAATCTGGAGTGAGCCCTAAGCATCAGATTTATAACAAACTATCAGTGAGGCTGATTCCACTGGTCCTTGGACCACACTTAGAGGAGCAAAAGTCCAGACAAAGGGAACTGCATTTTCCAAGGTATGGCGGATTGGAAGTGCTGCTGGTGTAGTCAGAGCGCAAAGTGAGAAGTGTTTCGAGGGTGAGAGTGTGAGAGGTCTTGTCCACTGTGGTTGGATTTCATACCAGTGCTTATTTGCTGAAAGCAGAGTGGTGCGCTAGAGTCCCGGGCCTGGTGTCCCCCCATTGTATTTGCATCAAACTCTGTAAACACCAGTGAATGTGGGGGGCAAGTCCTTGTCCATAATCTTAACTATTTTAGCTCAGTCAATGTTCCTAACGCCTCTTAGAGGAAATTTTATAAATGAGGAAACTGAAGCTTCCAGAGGTCAGATAATTCGCCTAAGGTCACACGGAGAAAAGATGACAAATAGAGCCACTTCTTGTCTCATTCACATTATAATTCATTTCCTCTAACCTCTCTCCCTAACATGACTAGACCGCTTCACACCTCTGCACATACTGACTTCTTCTGCCTGGAATCCTTCTCTCTGATATTCAACTGTCAAAGTCCAACCTAGTATTCTGTGAAAAATCTTACCCAGGACCACATAGGAAGGCTTTTCTGAGCCTCCTGCCCTTAGCATCTATCCCCTCTGGTGTGTGTTATAATTACGGGCTGCACCATAACTGTGATCTCCTATGTCCCTCTCTCTTCCCAGGCTGTGGGCCCCTGAAAGGCGGACCATATCTTCGAGTTCTTCTCTCCCAATGTAGATTCATATTACTAGTAAAGGCTTTGGAACTAAACTGGTGTGTAAAATCATTAGTGAATTCTCAGTAATTTTCACCGAATACAAAATTCCTAGGAAATTCCTGGTGAGTATAAGCCAGTTTTGAGAGAAAGTAGACACTAGCCTTGGGCAAAAAAGGGAACTTGGAAAATTATCATCTTTGAACACATTCCCTGTTTATAAAATTTTTTTGTAAAATGCAAGTTTCATAATGGACTTCACTCCTAGAATCCCTCACCATTCATATTAGATTTAATTACTTAAATTCAGTTAACCGGGAGTTAATATTTAATTAAAAAACCTACTTCTTATTAAGGTTTTAATAAAAAACATGTAATAACTACCAATGACACTTCAGTATATGAAAGCACTTAATTTTTAACAAATTGTAATGAAAATAATTACTCTAATATGACTGTACACCTTGACCAAGTTTTTGTTCTAATCTTCATTCTTGGTTCTCTTATTACTCACGTCCACAGCTTTCTCTCTCTGTTTTCCTTTTATTTCTTTAGTAAGATGTATGTGAAAGAAGATGGACTTTCTTCAGGTCTGCAATAAAATGGTGGAAAGTAATAGTGACTTAAGAAAGGCAAATAGAATATAAATAATTTTAATATATAGGAAGACATGAAATGTCTACATATAAGCATATGTGAGTTTAAATGTTAAATTCCATTTTTCTGTATCATGTACTTAATTATACATCAACAAGTATTAAAAACATCTAAAAATGATTAATAAAAAAATCTAGGCTGCTATCTGGTAGTCTTTGAAATTCAGACAAGGCCCTGGAATGGATTTCATAGGCATTTATATCTCCTTAAGATCACTTTGTTAGTTAGAACATTCAAGGAATAGTCCCTCAGATAACCTCAAGTAATGTAAGATTATTATAAGACCAATTTTCTCAAAATAGCCATAGCTTTGAGAATGACAGGAGTTCTCAGCCAGGAGTTAGAGGATACAATTGGGGGGAAAAAGTGGCATATTTCCCTCATTTCCTTTTTGTCAATGTAGTAGAGATGATTTTTCTATAAAAACTAGTACAGCTCTCTTAAAGAGCAGAATGTAAATTGCTCATGAGATTTTAAAGATAAAAATAAAACGAGACTGCAAAGAAAGAGTGAACTTGGGCTAGGCTGCCTGGTTTATGACCTAGACGGCTAACAGTACACATTCTTGACTTTGATTAAGCAGAAAAATCAGAAAAGGATTGCAGGGGATTCACATAGGAATAAGGACAATTGCAAGAATGCCCAACAGTTAACATGAAAGATTGAATGTTGTCAAAGATCTGAGTTAACTAAGCAATCCAAGATGGCTCTGGCACCTGAAGGGCCTTGATCTGATCTTGACTTTACCTCAGCAGCTATATGCTTCATCCTTTACCCTTTAAGAAAATCCTAGCAAGGGTCTATACATCTGCTTGAACACTTCTTATTCCTACCACCCGATGACCATGCCCACTCTATTCGTAATATCAGGTTATGGGTTTTCATATCCTCTACCACCTACTTTCTTTCTGGGGACCTTTTGTTTCTACTTTATCTTCCAAATGGCTGAACCAAGTTGTGTCTTAAAGATGTAAGAGGGAATCTAATTCCTTCAATTAATCACCATTATCCCTATGCGGACACAAGTACTGTGCCTCACACAGCACCAGGTCGTTGCCTCTGAGTGCAGTTCCCACTTTCCGTGCCATGAGCTGTTTTGTGTTTGTTGATGGAGTGATGGGGTTTAAGGATTAAAGTCCTGTCCTCTTAAGGATTCACTGGAGTCAAATTTCCTCAGCAGGACAGGGTGGAAATATGTGACACAAGCGTTCTCACACCTGCCTTTTCCAAAACAGGCCCTCTAAAAGACGTCAGAAATGGATTCATTGAAATGGATGAACAAATGATCTAACCAGATAGGAATCTGAAGGCATTTCTAAATATGCTTACTCAGAATTTGAAGGAAACACCTATGTATTCCAGGCTATTCCAGGCATCCTTTCTGCTTTATTTTTCTTCTCCTTAAAAAAAAAAAAAAAAGTTTGAATTTTAGTTACAGAGGATTGTGTTAAACATACTCCTTAGTTCCTGATCCATCATCACTATTGATCCATGTGAGAACCCTCCTTGATTGATTAATGTATTGATTAATTGAAAACCTCTCTACACTATCTCTGACAGGTGTTTTATCCATTGCTGGAACTCACTCTCTGAAAAGGAAACAGTCTAACCATACAAAGGGCCCTCTGATTCTTACGTAACTCTTACATTAAACCAAAACTAACTTTTCTGCATGTGCCCTGGTGGCCTAGTGGTCTGGTACACCTGAGCGCAATCCCACATACATCCCAAGGCCTCAGGTTAAAGACCCAGGACTCAGCAGGGAACAACCAATGTGGATACTAAATAAAAATAAAGAGACTCTTCCTCCTCTCTCTTCCTGCCTGCCTGTTCACTTTCATTTCTGACTGCACCTTTTCATTAAAAAATAAAAATAAGTTTCCTGTAACTATGCCTATAACCAATCTTCCCTGTGGAAACACACACAAAAATATTCCTTCCCCAGCTCAGTAGCCTTTCAGTTCCATAAAGTTAGCTTATCATGACATGTGAACCTTTACTTTTCTATGTGAAATATATTCTATTCTTTATTAATTCTTCATATGACGTGGGTTTAAGACACTTTACTACCTGATCACCTTCTCTTGGACACATGTGAGTTTAACAATGTCTGTTTTAAAAATTAAGCATTGAAATATTTAAAAATAGATGTACTCTGCCAATGCAAAACATCATGGGTGTCATCTCGCCCCTCCCTTCCTCAATTTCAGTTTCTATTAATGCATTCTGAATTTTTTATTAGTTTTTTTGGAAGTAAGACCACACTTTTGACTCTCATTGAACTTTAAATCTTTTTCGAGTGAACCGCTGTCAGTCTCGAGCTTTCCTACCTTGTATTTAAGTTGTTGATTCTTTGAACTTAGATGCAGAACTTAACATTTAACCCTATTAAGTTGTAGATTGTTAATTTCACACCACCCTTCTCCTTTGTCAAGGTCTTTTTCAAGTTTTATTCTTTACTGCTGCCCACCTCTAACTTGGAGCAGCTACAGATTTGATAGGCAAAATCATGTTGGAATGAATCTGATTCACTGATTAAAATGTCTAAGATTTCAGGACAGAGCACAGATTCACCTTTGCTATGATTCTCAGACTTTAATGAGCAAGTGAGGCATCTGGCACATTTCTTTACACATGTAGATTCCCTAATCTCACTGCTAGAAATTTTGATTTGGTAAATGTGGACGGGTACTCCAGGATTGTGCCTTTCCAACAAGCAACACCAGTGACTCTTAGGTTTTTTGATGCTAAGTTACTCTTAAGAAACATAAAAAGAAATTTCCTTTAAGTTTACGTTGACAGAAATGTGTTCATTATTTCTAGCAGGGTGCTGTGGTTGTCTAGCTTAATGCTGGACACATAATTAATACTGAATGAATGAGTGAAAGAAGCAAGGAAGGAGGGAGAGAGGGAGGGAGGGAAGAAGGAAGGAAAAAAGGGAGGGGGGAGGGAGGAAGGAAGGAAGGAAGGAAGGAAGGAAAGAAGGAAGGAAAGAAGGAAAAGAAGGAAAGAAGGAAGTAAGAAAGGCAGGAAGGCTCAGTTATTTACCAGTTTATAGTTCTCCATTTTAATCACATAGCCAACCTGATCAAATTTTTCAATTACTTTGTTGTAATTAAATTGTATTACATCTTTGATGTTGCCTACTGGGAAGGGTGCATTTTGCATGACCTATTCTCATGAACATATGTTGTCTCTTTCTTTTCTAAGTCCTTGCACACCAAGCATTTAATTCTGCTGTCTAGAATTTCATTGAGGATTAAAGGATGTCATATGAAAATCCAAAACTATTTCTCCACTAATTCCTGCTTGATTAATAGGAAACGTAGGCATCCTTTTAGTATTTGACTTGTTTGTTCCCTTTAGGCCTTGTTGATTGTCTTTTCTGTTTTAACATGTTTGCAGATAAATAAGAAACGAGGTGTCAGAAATGGCCAATAGTAGAGATTTCTTATCCCATCCCCAAATTTATATTTTTGAAAACTTTGAAAATCCACATAAATGATAAGAGAATATTCCTTACCTAGATCAACAGTTGGTAGCATTTTGCCATTTGTTGTTTCCATCCAGTTATGGCCAAGTAGCCCACCCCCCACTATGGACCCCTCAAACCTTTGTCCACACAATTCCTCTAACCATTCTTGCCTTTCAAGGTGGCATCTGAATTCTCTGATTAAGTGTCATATTGCTGGTTTACATGGTGCTTTTTGTTTTAGCCTCTGATCACATTAAGTTTTAGGTATTCAAACATCAAATCAAATTCAAGAAGATGAGAGAAAACCACTGTGAAAAGTGGGTCCTAAAGCTGCATTGCAGTGGCCAATCAAGGTGGTCACCACAAATTTCAAGGAATCGGAGTAGTCTGATTCTAAGTAAAAGTGACAGAAAGGAGACTGGGTGGAGGCTACTCAAGGTTGAGACTAAGGAAAATCTCCAAGCATCTCTGGGAATTTCTGCAAATGAAATCAGTTATCTGATCAGTCCCCAGCCTCCCAGGGAGGGTCCTGTGTTAGGATCCCTGCAAGTACAAATGCAGTGAGAAGGTTCAGATCCCAGCCCTGGGTCTGACAGAGGAGACCTGAGAGGAGAATCCAGGCGGCCACATGGTGGTCGCGCCCCCTTCCCTGTGCTATCTGGGTCCTGCTCTGGCCCCCACTCAGGACAGAGCTGGAGGGGCCCCACTGAGGCTATGCCTCATCACACGTCATCACAGATCAACTTTCATCTGCCCAGTGCTGCTTCCTTCCTTCAGGGCACCAGGCTCTAACTCCGAAATAGATGACCAGCATGTGCATCTCCAAGCTCTTATTCTCTATGATCGAATGCACTCCTCACACCGCTATGAGGGAGGTGCTACCAGCACCCTATTTTATATTCGAGGAAACTGAGGCACAGCACACACTGTAGCCAAGTGACTCCCCAAAGAGACTCACACAGCTGGGACGTGGCCAAGGCTTGAGGCGAAGATCTGACCTCCCCACCCCTGATCTGTGTGGTGCCTCTTCTCTGTAGTTTCCTGCTTCGATCACTTTTTTATTTTTAAGGAAAAGTGCAGGCAGGAATGAAGGCGAGTGGGCAGGCAGGCAGGAAGACAGAGGAGGAAGCCTTTTATTTTTATTTAATATTCCCACTGGCTGTCTCTGGCCTGAGCCTGGAACCAAGGGATATGTGTGTGGCTGGTGCTGTTTCAGAGGCAAATGACCTCACCACTGCTTCACTGGATCATGCCAGTTCAATCCTGTCTTCAAGATGCTTTTCTGAGCAGAGAGGTAGAAACACTTCCCCAAGGATTTAACAGAGGAGAATTGCTTTGATTGTGTGAGAGAGACAGTTGAAAGCAGACGAAAACTGGCCATTCTTACCAGGGGCTTTTGTCCAAATTGGGGAACTCGCTTCACCCTTTCAGGGGAGCTCTGTTTACCTCGTGTCACAATGTACCCACCACTCCCACTTTTGCAAAAGGGAAGCATCTGCACAGCGCACAATGCAAAATGAGGGCTGAGCGGGCTTCTTTTCTCCAAGACAAGAGGGAGTTCTTCTTCCCTGACCTGTTTGAGTGCACATTCAGGCCTGTGTAAAGTAGCTTCACCGGCCTATTTAGCATTTATGCAATCTGCTCTGTTTGCAACAAGCTCCTTAACATGCAGCTTATTTAAAACTCCCCATAAATCTGCAAGGGCAAAATAGCCACTTCTCTGAGCATAACTGAAGGGAATGATGGAGATGACTGTGGTCATTTCAGTTGGAGTATCTTTCCACTTCAATGACTGTTTCAGGCCAAATAGGGTGACTAACCATCCAGGTTTTCCCCTGGGGCCGAACCCAGGACCTGAGGCTGAACCCAGGACCTGAGGCTTTTGTTGCTGAAACTGGGAGGGTCCCAGGCAAACTGGGACAGTTGGTCCCACTGCAATGGATACTTAATGCCCCAGCATCCTTAGCTACAGCAAATGTTATTATTATAGTATCTATTATAGATACTTTCTATTACTTAAAAACAATTCATCTTATTATTAAATCAGACAATTTAGAAATCACGGACAGCAACAGTAGAAACTAAGAACCACACATGAGCTCATAATGCAGAGATCACTACTGAAACCATTTGGTGCTCTCTGCAATTTGTTTTCTTTGTGTTTGCATGTAGCTGTTTTTACATATATACATAGACATATCTTTTACAAATTCTAACTGGTGCAGTTCAAACAATTCTATGTACTGATTTTCACTTAGCCCAAGTATTTCCCTATGTCAATAAATGCTTTTTGAAAACACCATTAGCAATTATTGCATCATTTCCATTGAGGATGATCTGTCTGTTATTTAACTGTTCTCTTGTTCTTTCACAGTTATGTTATTTCTGTTGCTAACGATAATGTTACTGCGAATGTCTTTGGGTTCCTGATTGTTTCTTTTGGAAAGGTCTACAGGACTTTACTGGGGAAAAAGTTACGCCCATGGCTGAAACTACTGTATCCTAGCTGCCTGTCTCCAGCGAAGGCTGTGCACAGGCTGTGTTCACATTTGCTCTGCAGGGCCCTCCCGCCAGCAGCAAGTCTTTCCACTTTTCATCACTTTTATACTGAGCGTTAGTGTCTTGCTTCTCAATTTATGGGACCTCTTTACAAACTAACTATAAAAATTCTTTTTTTATGTCATCCTTTTTTCAAATGCTTTTCTTGATGTCTCGTTTGACAGGTGATTAAGAAATACTCCTCCTTAAAGAGCTGAGATATTTATGATGTTAAGTAGTTTATTAAGCTGCCCATAGGCCTGTACACACAGAATACCCTGGAAGGCCACACGTTCCTTTATAGATTTTTTTTTCCTTTTCCTTTTAGTTCATCAGACTTAAACTTACTTTGTGATCCTTGGAAACATGTATAACACAAAAGTAATGTTGAAGACAAACAGTGGGATAAACTCACATGAATCACCACCCAACCTAAGAAATAACACACGTCAACTACTCTGTGTTCCCGGAGATGGCTAATTCTGTGTCAATTTAACTGGACCATGTGGCACCCCAGATTACACACCACGCCTGGGTGTGTCTGTGAGGGTGTTTCCAGATGGCATGAGGTTAGCACTCAAGTAGATTTCCTTCCTCACCGCGGTGGGTGTGGTCCCAGCCATTGAGGACCCACATCACACAAAAGTCGAAGGAAGGAAAAATTTGCTCCTTTTGCTTCTGCTTTCCTACTGGAGAAAACATCTTCTTATACCCTTAAATTGGGATTTATGTCATTGATTCCCCTGGTTCCCAGGACTGGGATGGGAATTACACCCCTTTCTGGGTTCTGCAGTTTGCAGGCAGAAGTCCCTATGTTCATAATCCTGTGAGCCAATTCCAGTTCCTTACTGTAAAATGTCTTTCAATCTCTCTCTCACTCCACCTGTCTGTGTATGTGTGTTGCAGAGATACATAGGTGTATGTATGTATGTATGTGTGAATGAATGTATGTCCTTATTATGCATGTATGTATGCATCTATTATCTATCCATCTATCTTTTTGTTTTATTCTCTGGAGAACCCTGAATAATATATACTCTCTAGTCTCAGATCTCTGCTTTTCCTAAGATGTAGCCACTATCCTGCTTCTGACTTTATCATTCCCTTGCTTAAGAAAAGAGTTTTATCCTGTATATGTGTGTGCCTCTGAGCATATGGTTACTTTTCATATTTTTGAGCTTTGTAAAAATAGATTCATCTTTTATCTCATTTTCAGTCTTGCTTCTTTTTATAAGTACTATATATGTATACATATATGTGTGTTATTTATGTTTTAGATGAAGATATAATTTATTTATCTTCACCCATGGGTAATATTTCATCGCATATACAGAGCATATATGTAATGTGTATGCCTATACATATGTGTAGATACAGGGAATGAATGTGCTGGGTTGATGTGTATTTGCATGTTCAGTTTTCCAAGCCATGGCTAAATTGTTTTCCTGAGTGGTTGGACAAATTGCATTCCCAACTTCAGAGCTGAAGATTCCTGTTGCTTGATTTCCTTGCCAATACTTTGATATTTCCAAGCATTGAAATCTGGTTGCCATTTTTCACTCATTTGGTTTGCACTAAGTTTTTGGGTTTCTTTGTCCAAATGCTTGAAGACTGAAAAGGAGTTCTCAAAAACAAAGCAGCTCTCTTTTGATGTGGGCTTCTGACTTCTCCTTGAGGTCAGTCACCTTGGCAGGGTGGCTTCCAGCAAGACACTTAACAAGCTGTTCCTAACGTTCAGCCCCTTGAAGAAGAGGCTTCAGCATCTTAGACAAGTGAGCAACAGACTGAGTTAGGAATTAGGAAGCCGCAGCTCTAATCTGGGCTCACCCTCCAGTTTTGCAGGGCAGGCACATAAGTTAAGTCCCCTGGCGGCATCCCATCTGCTCACTCGGCATAACAGAGCTGACCTTCCTCCCTGCCCCGCCATGAGGATGAAATCCTGTTATGGAGTCCTTTGAAATCTTTGGACGAAAAGCAGGGGAGACGTGCCAAGTGTGATTGCTACCCCGTGCCAGCAACACGAGAAGACAGCATAAAAATAGGAAGCAAAGAAAATTTCATTGTACCAAAGCTTCAGTGAGGAAATTCACTGGTCAGGATGTCATTCCTTGTTTTTGGTTCACAGAGATATTGACTTTGATTAAATTTAAAAAAAAAAAAATGTACACACTCTCTTTGTCAAGCAGACACCCTTTGATTGTCACCATCCCCATGACATCAGGTGAGTCACTGATGCAGAAGGCAGATGAATCCCTCAGGAGACTCTGTGAAATCAATTCTTTGTAGTGAACCCTTAAATCTTACTCTCATTGCAGGCACTGAAGCCATAAAGTCTGTGGAAATAGCCCAGGTTCAGGCTTGGGGAAAGGCTAAGCCTTGACATTGTCACCACTATAGATTCCAGCACAGACCCTTGCGCTGAAATGTGGGTCATTCATTCAGACCCAGCCTCTGTTCAGATGTTCTCAGATCCCCCCATTCTAGATTTGAGGACATGGCAGATGCAGCTCTATTACCCCACACAGGACTTTTGCCACAAACCTTTGATCTACGAAGCCCCCAAAAGGTGAGCCAAGCGGAGCAATGGGAAGGCTCATGCTAAAAATGACTTAACCATCATTTTAGTAGCTGACACCCACCTTGGGATCCTGCTGTGACATGGGACTTGTGATGAGCTGCAGTCATTTGACGTATGAATTGGACAGGCTGTGGAGACAGTTGCAAGCCATTTCAGATCCTGCTCTGGTTGCTTGATATGTATGACACTCAGGGAATGGAGAATAGGAGCTTTTGATTCTTTTGTCACATCTTTACCTCCCCGATTTTTTGTTTTTTTTCATACTAGAGTTTTATAAAGTCAAACCCCTGCAGGGTGGTTTGGATTGCCGTGCCCCACTGCGAAGTTGAGAAAGCAAAAGGTAAGGAGGTGTAGCCATGGGCGGAAAGGGGACGTGAGTGACAGGATTCCACCCACAGCAATTGTTCCATGAAGTTATGAATCACGTATACTCAACTCCTAATTTCCACTCAGGAAAGCCAAACCACTGAGCTCTATTGAAATGTTTTGTTCAGAATTTTCTCAAGAGAAGAGGGTCTTCACAGTATTTTAAGGAATTGATTTGCATTCTAATTGGCATAATTAAATGATTGCCATAGAAAAGGCATGGTATGACTCTAGTAGGAAGACTTTCTATTAGGAAAGACTTCTTAGGAAAAAAAAATGCCCACTATAGTACCTAGTCACATGGACATCTATATTTATTCTCTTCAGTAACCCTATGAAGAAAGGTCATTCTCACTGGATTTTCAATTGCTTAACTGAAGAAATTAGTTGAAACGTGGAAATTCAACCTGCTGATAGTTTCTTCATCTGCCCACACCTGATAATTGGTTTGACTGATTTTTCTCTTTAAATTGACAGATTATTTATGCCTCTGTGAAATAGGATGCTGCTGGGGTCTTTTATTATTTCTTTAAAAGTTTTGTGTGTGGAGGTTAGAACTGTCTATAGTCAGTCTAAAATTCCTTCCCCATCTTCATAATTCCTCTTTGGAAACTACAAATTTATAACAATAGCAAGATAGTGGATTATTATGCTACTTTGAAATATCACACTGATTAAGACCATGGAGCCCCATCATGAAATGATGGCTTGTTAGGTGGAAAATAAGATGAACTTACATCCATACTGTGATTTCAAGAGCATAAATTATGTGATATGAGTATGGACTGTGAAAGGAATATGGAAAAGGGAAACAGATGGTTGGTTAAGATGGTGTGATTATGAGAATCCTACCCCCTCTTTCTTAAGTTTTCCATTAACACTCTTACAATATTGCTGGTGTAATACGCATAGTTGTAAAGTTGTCAGGAACAGAGAAATTATACCAGGCCGCTAATGAAGTGTAAGCCTCAGGTGTCCTCATGCACATGGGTCCTGTGAGGTCCCAAAGTGCTCAGGATTGCAAAGTTCGAGGTGGAGACAGGAGCTGGCTTACCACACAGAAGCATTTCTGGTAAATCACTTGAAGACATCCTAGAAGAAAAGAAACATATTCTCCAGTGCTCCTATAATTTGTCATGATCTATTTTCTCATTCTAAGTAAATATTCACTTTCATGCCTAATTTTGTATTTGTAAATCTGAAACCACAGTCCCTAATACCAAAAACAAAATGGTTGTAGTCTACTAAAAGTATGATTAATGAGCTTTGCTTTGTCCCCCACTCCCTCCTGTTACGGGTTAATGTTCTACTCTTTTCTATTGGCCCTTGTCAAGCCTCAAAAACAGCTTCTAGATCAGACTGACCAGGGTGTTGTTGGCATGTGGGTGTCCTGAATCTGCAGAAGCCAAGGACAGGCTGATGATCGCTCATGTATTACCTGTCAGCATCTCCTTGACCTGGGTTCTGAGTTTCGTGGCTGATCCGGCAGCTGGAGTTGACCAGATGGCCACTTGTTGAGAGCGTACTCCCTCATGCAGCTCCAAACACAGACTCCCCCTAAAAGCCCTTCTTTGCCTTTTTTTTGACAGACTGTGGACTTGAGACTAGGTATCATGACATCTAGTCCTGGATTCCTTTCTCCCCTTTTCCTCAGAACCATTGTGCTCAAAACGTTGAACATCATGGCACTCTTATGCTCGCTTCTGTCTTCTGCTAAGCTGTTCTTTTTATAGTCTTAAAAAACCTGGAAATGTTTTACTTTAATAGAGCCCAATTTCATTGACCTATGAACTGGTAAAATGTAGGTGCTGGGTTTAAATAAGATATGAAAACTGACAATGAACAGACATATCAATATTATGCAGATCATATGTTTGCTCCATTTAATGAAATCTTTTGACAAACAAAGTTGAGGCAAGGGATGAATTTTAAACAAAAAATGTAAGTACATTTCTCTTTTAAAAATTAATTCTTTTTTAAATTGGAGGTAGCATTGGTTGATAGTCGTGTGTAGGTTTAAAGGGAGGCTCCTGGAGAGTGGGGAAGGGGTGTCTGAATTTTGGTGGTGGGTGTGGGGTGGTGTCATACATTTGAGGACCCTGTTCTCTGTACTTAGTCATGGAAAAAACAGCTTGAAATGCCAGTATAGATTCTCAGATTGGGTAGGGCCTACCTGAGAGGCATGCCTAGCTGTTACTTTGACACTTGATTCTCCTTTTTCAAGGCACCTGGGCATGGGCCTCCGACAACTCAAGCAATGACATCACACACTAGAGAGATTTTCCCTTGATTGAGTCAAAACTTGACCTGCTGGCATCATGCTATGCTTATGGGTTCAAAGAGCAAGTCTACCCTTTCACGTGATAACGTCAGAAGCCAGTGAAAAGAAAGCCATTTCAGCTGTTCCTTCGCTTCCCTCTGAGGATGCTATAAAGGATTTTACATATGGGGTTTCTCTCACTCTTCAGAGGTGAGCAGCATGATGACCTGGGGCTACCAGAATCAGCAGTGAAAAATAGAGAATTCCTAGGAAATTTAAATTTTAAAAATAATTTTTAATATAAACTACTCCCCCCCCCCAAAAAAAAAAAAAAAAAGATGAAATTAAGTTGTCTTGGAGAAACGCTACCAAAGGCTTGCTCATTTCACCTGGCACACCTGTGATCGCACGCATTTGGAGCTGAGGAAACTCAAGTTTAGGTCCGGGCTAGCAATAGAGTTGGAATCCAAACTCATTTTAAAGTTCAGTTGTCTTTTTTTCCTTCTTCTTCTTCTTCAATTTATATAATACAATTCTATAAGATCTTTCTTGGATCTAACCCAAGAAAAGGTGGAATTAATTTGTCCCTAGGAAAAACTACCAAAGCTATTCAAACAAAAACTAAGCATACATCCAATTTGAGAAGATGGTTTCCAGCTAACTCCTGGTCCATTCACTTACTACTGTGGGCAGAATTCCTGGAGAGAAACCAGCGAAAGCTTCAGCCTGGGAGCCCTGAGAAGGAGTCATGAATGGTATTCTTTTTGAGGCAGGAATGGGAAGAAAGGGCTGGGACCCTGATGCTCGCCTTTCCACCTGGGAGTCTCTGGAACCTGATGTCCTAATCATATTTCCCTGTCACCTCTCAGCACTGATTTACTTTCTCCTCCCATTATACATACTGCAGAACTAATTGCCTGCCTAATTGCCAAAACTAATTGCTGTGGCATTCATTGTTCATCTGCTCTCTTCTCTGGCTGGAGCTCAGGCAGGTGGCTGGGTGAAGGCAAGGATGGAATTATTCCTGGGTGGCTTTGAGGGCAGAGTGACGGCCCAGCCATTGAGCTCCTGGAGGCGGACCTGGGAGCCAGCTTCTTCTCTGCAGTGAGGACAGTAGTTCCATGCAGAGGTCCGTCTTCCAGCTGGAGACGGGGCCGCTGCTCAGATGGGTTTTGATGGGTAAGTTGCACCATCTCAGGAAGTCCCTCTCCCCCATTTAGAAAGGAAAATTAGATTTGCTGATGAAAAAAATGAAGACCCAGAGAGAGACGCCTGCTTCTCCCTGGTCACAGAGCTCATTAGTGGCAAAACTAATCTGGTGTTCAGATTTCCCAAATCACAGCTCAAGGTGATTTCCATTGTGTGATGCTGCAATTATTGCCATCATGCAGATCACTCTTTTATATTTCCTTATAAATGTTTATTAAACACT
Source organism: Solenodon paradoxus (assembly GCA_004363575.1). Taxonomy (NCBI): domain Eukaryota; kingdom Metazoa; phylum Chordata; class Mammalia; order Eulipotyphla; family Solenodontidae; genus Solenodon; species Solenodon paradoxus. The sequence goes on along the minus strand of RJWH01001282.1, from coordinate 245,384 downwards.
ACCTCGTCGTGTTTCCTGCCTGGAAGTTAGAATAATAATCATTCATAGTTATTGTGTTGTTCTTTCATGCATTGTTGCATTTCATCTTCCTCAAAACAGCAGCATCAGCTGGGTGCTATCATTATTATAAAATAAGTCTGTTTATTGTCCACACAGGGAGACTGAGGCAGAGTTGTCATAACTTGTCCAGACTGGGTGGCAGAGCCCACCGTCTGACCCCAGAAAATCATGTGCACACCCTACTCACAACTTCTAGATTCTGATACAGGAAAGAATTTTTTTTTTAAGAAGGAATAAAGGAAGAGGAGGAAGAAGTATTTTTTTAAGGAAGGAAGGATGGGAGAGAAGAAAGAAGCATCTTTATGTATTTATATTTATTTTTTTGATGTTCTGGTTTTTCACACTGGCCCCATGGTGAGAACCTAGGTCTTTGGGCTTTGCATGGTCCACATGCCAGCATCTCAGCCATCTGAGCCACAAGGAAAGAACTTCTGAAGCTACTTGAAGGCGATTTTTGGAGCAACATCAAAGGAATCTACCAGATCATGCAATTATTAGATGCATTCTCACGGCTGGGAGATGTGACATCCCCTTCCTCCGTGCTGCTGAGATAAATACAAGTGGATTGAGAGACTAGCTTGGGAGGAACTTGGCAGGGATTCCTGGCATATAGTGGGCAGTGGAAAAGAGAACACTGAAGTCAGAGGATTGAGGCTGGTTCTGGATCTGCCACGAGCTACCTGTGTGGACCAGGGCTGACCTGGTTGCCTCAGTCTCTTCCTCTGTGAAATGAAGAAATTAGACTTCGTGGTCTCAAGACTGCTGACCACTGCCATTCTATGCATCTTGCAGGGCATAGATGGCTGTTGATGTCCAAGATGGAAACACAATGGCAGAGGCTCATAGTGACCTTCAGGACAGATCTCCAGTGGTGTCAATAAAAGTCTGATTGTTTGCTTCTTGGTCTTTCCCCACCCCCTCAGTGACAGGGAGAATAATAAAAGCCGTGGCACTATTGTGTGGGATAAGCATTTTCTCATATAGGAGAAAGCAATGGCATATGTCACAGTGAATCACTTGGAAGCTGAAAAAATAATTAATTGTGTAATTCATTGAACAGAACAGGAAAAGTGAGAAGGGGAAGGATGAAGCGTTAAAAAGGAAGATTAAAAAAAGTTTAGGAATTCTGTGTGCTACCAAAATGATCTCACAAGTTGATGAATGTACAAAAAGAATTCTTTCAAGGGCTATTTGAAAAGAAGGCCGAGGCACAATTAAAAGAATGCCTGGGGAGCAAATTTTATATTTTATTTTTAGCAAAAAGCTGTCTTCTTGAAACAGATTTTGGAATAATGGCTTTTATCATCAGTTGTTTTTGCAATTCTGGGGAATTTTAGGAAGCCCGGTGACCTTTGAACTTCTAAATGCTTGCCGGAAGGAAGGATGGTAAGGCAAGCATAAATAAAGCTATTTTCATGAGGTGGCTTTTGTAGTAGAAACATCCTTCCCGGGACATTCCCTGGAAGCCAGGTCCGGAGGGAGATGGAGACTCTAATCTGCTCCTTCCAGGGTGGGTGACCTTGGGCTAGCTGTTGTCTCTGGGAGCCTCCAGGTCCTCTCACCTGTGTGGAGTCATTGAACTGAACACCCCTGAGATCATTTTCAACATATTTGCATTTCTGAAACAAAATTTCCTGGTCAAGGGGCTGGAGGATATTTGACCATAGAGTAAACCCCAGAAAATCTAAAAATTGCTGAATGGTAGGTGTAGTGAAAACGGTCATGCTGTATGGCAGGAAGATCTGCGGACTCTAGAACCTTCTGTCTTGCTCTCCTGCCAAAGAGGAAGTAGAAAGAGGTTCTTTTTCCTTCTCTTTTTTGTTGAGGGGCGGGGTGCACGTTTTTGTGGGAAACGACAGTGAGCAACCATCTGAGGCTGCACCTGCGTACTGTCATGGTGTGACAGTTATGACATGTTCTCTCAGGCATCCTGGCTGAGCTCTTGGGTGTGGGGGATACACAGTCATTTCAGCATGACCACCTGAAACCAAGTTAGGGCATCAGCTGCCTGCTGGGAGTGACACACAGTGGCTGCCTTGTGCTGGGAGCAGAACCTCCTATCAAAGGGAAGCACTTGCTGGGGAAGTTTCTCTGAAGCCTGAGAAAATAAAATCGAGGGTGCTGGGTGTTCCACCTCCAGTCTCCACTGTCATTCTCAGGCAGAAAGCACCCACGGGGTCACAATGCCATGAAGGCAACCAAGAAAGCCACGAGTGTGAGGAATGGCCTGCAGAGACTATGAATGTGGAAACCGATCTGAGGGTGAGCACTGTTTCGGGAAACTTTTGTTTCAGATACACAAGTGTGTGTGTCTGTGTGTGTGTAAAAGTTTGAGTTTGTGTAATTAGATATAAACTTTTTTTTTGTCTTTTTGCAGAAGAACATAGTCAAAAAAATGATAAAGCAAAAACTAACCCTTGGACTTTTGACAACAGAACGAAGGTGACCAGCGGGCGAGGGAATGTCGGGGGATGCCCATGGTAGTGGGGCCAGTGGATGGTGGAGAAGGAATATTAGAAATTTGGTGGCATATTACCATATATCTGCTAAAGAGTGAGCCCGCACATCTAAAACTTACATTGTTCTGCCAACCAAAATTCCCTCGACAAAAACATTACATAAAATGCAAACATATAAAATGATAACCTCTGATTTCCAGTCCCTGGGTGTTTGATGACCCATTGGACCTGAGCACGGCCAGTGAAAGATGGACGGTTACACTCCCTCTGCCTCGCTGAGGCCCAGGTGGATGTGACAGGAACACCTCTCAGAGACGCATGTTGATTTCTGTGTTTTCAACGTCTTCAGGAAGTGTTAGCAGAGATCCTGTTTCCGGAGAGGTGCGTTGTCTTGTTTCCTCTGCCAGGAAGTTTGTTCTTTGCTGCCCAAACAGCAAGGCCATCTGAAAAAGCAGAGAGCATCTCCCATGGAGGGTGGTAACACAAGGAGAAAAACCAGCGCGAAGAAAAGAGAAAAGGGCAGAGAGGAGCAAGAGAAAATGTTCAGGGAAGGCGGGTAGGGTCAGAGAGCAGAGAAGAACAAAGGAAAAACTAGCAAGTGCATAAGCAAGTGGCTGGCCACCTGAGCCATGGGTGTAGGAAGAAGTTATCACTGTCCTCTGTTAGTTCCTGAAGCAGGCACAGCATCAAACATGGCAAAACTCGGGAAAAGAAGAGGCAGTTCAGCAGGAAGGAGCAAGAAAGACAAATCCTGGGACAAGACCTCACAGCTAGTAGACATGAACTGAGACAGAGGTATGACCTGTCCCTGTAAGATCAGCATTTCTGTTGCTCACGTAAAAGTATTTTTACATGGAACTCATCTTTACACGGTTATTGAGAATGTGAGCTTCACCGGAGCAGGGACTTCACACACCTCATTTCGTAAATCAGCGCTGGTGTCCTGGGAGGGGTGTGGAAAATATTTGTAAAGAAATGCTATTCATCAGCTGGTAATTGATATTTAGGATGACCTGGAATAATAATAATAATGACAGTGATCATGCAACCCTGTAGCATGCATAATAGTTTGGTAGTCGATTTCATAGCTATCACCTCATTGAAGCTGCCCATAATCTCATCAAGCATCACCATAAGCATCTTCATTATAAAGATAGGGACACTATTTAATGCCACTCTATGAGAGGTGCCTGGGATTTTAATCAATGCTCTCTCTTGCAAAAGCCAATAGAGCACGTTGCCTCTTTTAGAAGGTTGTGCATTTAATGCAGATGCATTGTCAGTGTAAGTAGCCATGTCCATAGTAGATATGTGTGTGTCAGTTGGTGTCCTCCAGGAAGGAGACACACTGATGGAGTCAGGCCTGTGTGCAGAGGAGGGAGCATCCCTGAGAAAGATAACGGATAGCGGAGCAGGGTGAGCAGAGGCGCTGGTCTGGCACATGTAAACACAGAGGTGGGAAGGAAGCAAACTCAAAGTAGGAGTGTCTCCAACCATGACACAGATCTGATGACGTTTCAGTCAACACAATGAAAGTCCCAGATCCCAAATTACTTGTAGTGGATCACTGCATTGGCTAGAAATGACCCAACGGCGAGACCTCACCCTACTTGCTCCATCGTGCTCAGTCAATGTCTGGGTGTGGCTAGGAAGCATGTGGTCTTGGTTTAAAGGCTGAATGTATTCAGCTGGGTGCTGTCCATGAACTTTCTTCTTGTAGCTGAATGGCTAGCTCTTCCTTGAAGGGAGAGGCCAATAGTGTGCTTTCCATGGCCGGCACAGCATAGATAAAATTGTTCAAGATATGTGACACTGTCGCTCGAATCCCAACTTAAGTATCTTAGCTGGATATGGTTTTGTTTAGGACAGCCTGACTTTCTAGTGAATAAATGACAATTCACATTAGGACTAAATGTCTCCTTTTGAATATACTGACTTCCTACTCACAGGGTTAAGAGGGAGAAAAAGGGACTATACTAGACTGAACAAATGAAAATTTGATACACTGGATCAGGTCAATTGTTGCAAAAACACAGGTGATGTTGCTCCATTTTTCACCTTCATGGCGGACTTGGCCGATTGATTTCACAACACTCTTCCTCAAAATCATGCTCAGCATAGTGATCCAGACAGCCACTACCCATCTATCAATGCTGGCATCTGAGATGAAACCAATTTATCATCCTAGCACGAGGTAATAGGGGCAAATGTAGGTCTTCAAGTAGGGGTGTGTGTGTGAGGCCACAAATGTGTGTGTCAGTGTTAGCAAGAGTCTGGAATTGAGGGAGACATTGAAAATGAACGCTTGGACTTGTTTATCAATTAGGGAATTATGTTTCCTTTTTTTTTTTTTTTTTTTTAATTGAGAAGGCTTTTTGAAAGAAGAACTAACCATCCCACCCACTTTCAAGGCTGCGCTATAAACATTCTACACAAAAGTCAGCCTTTCTATGCCTACTTAGCCACACATAAATATTAGTGAAGATGCTTTTGGATACTAACAAAAAATTCAGCATGCATTGAGTTTTTAAGTAAGGATTTCCACTTTTTTTTATGGCAAAACTTTTGTAGGGAAGCCACTACCAGCAGAGGTGCAAGATTTTAACAATATGCTTCTGTTGTTACTGTACTTTTCTTACTGTTCCAGAATGACTGTCTTTGTTCCAGATATTGTCTTCCATGTAAGGAGACTATGGAAGCAGGGGTGCTCCTATTGTTCAGGAAAGAAAACATTTTCTAAATAACCCCTCCCAGAAGAAAACCATTGATATCTCAGAGGCCAGTCTGTTATACAGCTCTCAACGCAAGAAAAATGGGAAAACACAGTTTGTTTTCTAGCCTCTCTGGTGGGAGGCAGCAAGGAAGAAGGGGTTGGGAATGGTTGTTGAATAGCTAACCAGTTGTGAATAGCACTTCTCTCCACAGGATAATAGAGTGTTCTAGAGGCCAAAGTGATTCTCAAATACTTTTGAGCGCAGGTGAGAAATACTGTAGGTTCACTCTTCTGCTCATTCCAACAGTCCAATAAAAAATAAATTGATGAAAACAATGACATGTCTCCGTATAAGTACATTTGTTGGGTAAGGGTAGATTCTACACATATGTACTTAAAAATTAATTCATGAGTTTCAATCGATCTGTGTCTTAAAATCTCCTCACTGAATACTTTTGAACGAAAATACTGTGGATGCATTTCTATTCACTGCAGGATTAACCCAACAACTCACCACAAACTAAAATGAGAATTCTAAAATTAACAGTAGTTTATAATTAAAGGTAAGAATGACAGAAGCTGAAGTCTCCAACCCACTCATGAGAAAAGCATTCAGTATGCACAACATTTACTAAAAATTATAGAAATTCCACACCATTGCCACTTCTTTAAGCAGGTCACATGCCAAAGTTGACAATTCTTTGATTCCATTCAGTCTTCTCAGTAGAATGTGGAATTGAGTTGTTGGTAAACTCTAATCAATGTGCTCATTTTAGATCACAACACCATATTTTAGTAATGCTTTATAACATACTTTTTTAGGTGACTAAAAAGTAGCTCTCATCATTTGTAAAAATGAAAATCTAAAGCATTGCGTGTCATTTGTCTATAAGAACTGAAGGAAGAATTTGGGGATCAGTGTGTGGTTCAGCCATAAGGTAATATATTGGACCATGTTTTAAAGAATCGTGATGTAGTAGGAGAAAACAAAGGCTTGAAGCTCACAGCTGAATTTGAATTTTCATTCCACTCTGACTACTCTTACCCACTCCAAAGTCCACTTTCCTCACCTACTAATATAGAAACTCCTCTGCCTATGTTCACGTTGTAAGTGAATTCATTTGTTGGATTCATTATTCACTGGAAATAACTAAAGTGACGATCACAAACGCACTGCTAGGAATAGGAGCATGAAAATTTCACAAAGCCTTTCATAAAGGCTCATATTTTTGCACTTAGATGTGCAATGTGTACTTAGCCTAGAGAATGTTCTTAGCATCTTGGAAGTATTGAATACATATTTTTTGAAAGAGTAAAATGTCTGGTTTCCCTGAATCATCCATGTTTGTATGTCCTAGAAGTCTGCAGAGGCAGTTAACTGTTCTCCTTAGGAATCTCCTAGTGTCCTAGCTGTCCTTAGCAGTCAGTCTCCATTCCTACTACCTCATCCCTTGCGTGGATGAAAGCCACATTGGAAGAGGCATTTTCTCTGGCTAGAGAGAAGACTTTCAGGACCCCCTCTGCTAATCTTCAAACTTTCTCAGTGCCCAGCCTTCCCTGAAATTAGCACGAGACTGGCTCCTGCTCATCCAGGGACTAGCTGCACCCTCAAACATTGCATCATTTGTCCTTTCCCATTCTCTTGCTGATATTGTCCACTGGTGCAGGCAGAGCACTTGATGCATAGCATGATCTGCTCTTTGTCCTTCACCATTATCTCTACTCTCGAATAATGCATTCTATGTTCACGCAAAAAACTTTTCTCACCGTTTTTATTTTTTTAAAAATGCCCTATGTTTCCACGGTAATTATACAGCAACACAAGGACTTTTAACACTCTCACAGCTCTTAAGCTTACTGGATTTGATGTAGTTCATCGCGATTGGAAAAACATCTCAAAAGTAACACAAAATTCCCTCCTGACAAAAAGTGCAGTTTGAGGGTCTAAAGGTAGTAGCACATTGTCATGTCACCTACAGATGTCATAGAGCACGGTCTCACAAGAGCTTTGTTTTAATCTGTGACAGCTCGCAGGTTGAAATTCTGGAAGTAGCCTACTTTTTTTCCACAGATTTGTTTTTTGAACAAAGTGAAAAGTGAAACCGTAAAAATGTTTTTCAGAGCTTTGTCATTTTTTTCCATGAAGTTTACCCTGTATCTCCACTTCCACATCAGAATGCCAAAGACAGTTCTTTGTCCTGCAGCAAAAGTGGAAACTCCTAACTCAGTCCCTCTTTATTCCAAACACGCATGCACGCACACGTAGACACCCCTTCAGGAAGAGTGATAGGAACTAGGAATCCTGGGTCAGCAGGAAGGGAAGGAGAGACAAATTCCTAGTTGCTGATAACTTGTGAATTCACTCTGTTCATGTTCACCAGAAAACACTTCTTGATCCCTGTCATTTGCTTAGTAGAAAACATTTTTTCTCATCAACCACTTAGTAAATGTTTTGAATTGGATAAAAACAACACAGGGTGAGATTTGGGTTAGGGAGTTTTGCTACATCCTGGGGCGCCTGAGTAAATTATGTTACAGTGATATTTTAGTTGAAAGTTTATCTAGATAATACACAGCAGATTAACTTCCAGTAATGTGTGAAAAGCTATAGGAATGAGGACCTGCAGATGTCGGGTGTTTGTGTAATGTAATTAAATAAAGAACAATCAGTTTGCATGTTGAGTTTTTTAGAATCACATAGTTATAAACAATTTGCATAGAAGGAAGGGTCATGGAAATAATCTGTAAAAAAACAAGATGGATTTTTCTAGCCAGATTTGTCTTGGCGTAGACATTGCCAGATTTTATAAGGATTTTTTTTATCTCTCGTAATTCACTTTCACTACTGAGAAGCCAAGTCAAGGCATTTTCTTTGATGAGTAGGACTTGCTCAAGTAGACTTGGCTTTAGGCGAAACTGTAATGTAGAGGAAATTATTGCTATATCCTTCATCTTGTTTTGGTGTCTTGAGTCTAAGTCCTGTCCTCACTCCTAGACACCCCAAATCTTTGCAGACGCTAAATTCCCCACAGAAGCAGCTCCCTGCTCTTGAACTTTGACCTGGGCTCAGTTTCTCTTTTGCTGTCATCTAAAATTTAGTAATTTAAAATTTTTTTCCCACAGAGCCTTACTTGGTGGGCACGAATCTATGCTACTACCCACAGTTCTTCGCTCTAAAAGGATTATTCTTCTGAGTAAGTGGTGGACATTTTAACAAGGGCAAATACCTGCCTTTGTTCAAAAGAATGCCAACATAGGATGGTTACAAACCCCATTTCCTCCGGAATCCCTCCATCCCCACAGGTTAGAGGTTTCTAGTGCATTGTCTGAGCAAAGTGTACTTTTCCTGTCCTGGTGCAGTCCCATTAATGTGATCATATGTTTAATTGTCCCCCTTCCAGTCTGTGAGCTCTCTGTGTTTCCAGCCTTGTGTATTAGTCAGACACATATGCCATTAAAGCCTTTCCCACTGCCCTGCTCTGTGATCCAATACTTGAGGAACCTCAGTAAACAGTTGTGGTTTGAAGAATGAATTAACAATGCTGAGAATTTCAGGAGCGGAACAAAAGTGTTGGGGTTAGGGAGAGGAAAGCAGTATTTGGGAGGCCAGATGGTTTTTATTAATGCCTACTACATAGCTATTTTATAAGACTAGAAGGCCCTGCTGAGAAACCTCAGAAAATGCTTCTTGAGGATAACAAATAGAGATTTCAATGTTATTTTAAGTGCTGGAGAAACCCACTCAGCTTTGGATGTAAATTGTTAAGAGTATAACCTTGATCTTCTACAACTACAGGTACCTTTAAGGTAGAAAACTTACACAGAAAGTGTTGTGGTGCCCATGTTTTACTCAAAGAGGGACTCCAATGCTTGAGTTGAGATGAAATTACTTTTTTCGCCAACAGGAGTAGAGAATGAAAAGAAAAAGAAAAGTAAAAGCTTCCCATCTCCTGAGTAGGACAAAGAATACTCAGATTAAAAGAGAGAGAGAGAGAGAGAGAGAGAGAGAGAGAGAGAGAGAGAGAGAGAGAGAGAGAGAGAGAGAGAAAGACATCATTAGGGCAATGAAAATAAAAAGAGAAATATTTTATTTATAAGCTAAGCACGTTGTGGCCAGCACCGACTCAGTTTGCGGGGTAGGGGTGTGAAATCTTAGCCACACAATGGTAAGAGCCTTTCTCAAAGGAGAATGAACTCAGAGCAAGTGATTGAGGAATCACCAAGAACAGGGCTCAGCCAGAAGAGTCTCAGAGCATGAGGGGAAGGTGCAGCTGAATTGATGCAAGGAGGAAAAATTTTTTGCTAGACCAGGGACCATTCGTCTTTCCTGGGGAACTCTCCTCTAGTTCTTCTGAGGAAGAATTGTAAGTTATATCAGAACTGTACGTATCATAAAGTGTATTAACACAACTGTGGCCAAGTCAACTGCATGGAGCTCTCAGTAAGATGGCATTCAGTCATTTTCAGTTCTCTTTTTCCTCTCTCTCCCTCCAGATGTCCTTCTTTCTTCTTCTTTTGTCTTTATGGTGTTTCAAGTTAAATAATCATTTAGTTTTGGATGCTGTTATTCTATCAAATGGCCAAAACCTAGTAATAATATCTAACTTCTACAGGTCTGTTTCAATTTGAGTGTGTTCACATGCACGCACACACACACACACACACACACACAAGTCTCATTTAATTTCCCCCAATTGCCCCACTCTGTAATAATTTTCTGTCCATTTTTTTTGACAAATAAGAAAAATTCAGGTAAGTATCTTTGCTAATAAAAACTAGAACATAGTGCATGAATTTAAAGCTAAAGTATTGCTCTCCAAAACCTCTACTCTTTTTCCTGCATATGTTGGGAGGTTATAGGTAGAAAGAAGGAGAAAAATCAATGCTATCATTATGGTTTCACTTAGGTAGCACGTAATGTGCTCATTCATAATGGACTGCATTTCCCTACTCTGGAAGAGTTTTAAAGCTTCAGCTCAGGACTCAGAAGCTACCCATGTACACACGAATAAACCCATAATGCATGATTTCCTTCTTCCTTTGTCCAGGGCCAGTGGACACATGGTTTTGTTCCTCTCATGAACATCTCATCAGTGGTAGGTATTCCTGCATCACTGTCTGAGACCCCAGGGTGTCAGGGAAGCTCCCCCAGAATTCTGTATACCTTCCACCCTTCCACAGGCCACCTGCCTAAGTGAGTGGCCTGCCCTGGGTGCCACTTCAGACTCTTATCACTCCTGCTTCTCCATATCTGACTTACAATGAGAACTGTTACAGGATCAGAATGTGGATATATTTACATTTGCCCAGATGTCAAATCACAGGGATTCTATTTATTTGCAACTCTGAGAACTGAGGAAGAAGAACAGAGTTCAAATGCATAGGGATGACCACCGTGAAGATCTAGGAGCTTTACGAAAAGGGAGAAAATATAAGACGTTACAGTTAGAATTGTGATGGAGCAGAACATGGAGAGAAGAAAGATTTTGCTTTAAACACCCACCCCCGCCCCCCAAACCTACACTATCACAACCCCTTCATTCTGTGCGGCTCGCAATTTAACAGGTGTGAGATTTATTCATTTATTCACAGACTCGTGAACACCATTCCATCACCACACTATTGTCTCTGAAGCAAAACACACTTACAAAGAAGTGGATTAGCTTCTTCAGAGAGATCGAATGAGCCGATCTCTGGAAATTCTTCGCTACCCGTGGACAAAGAGGGTTAATAATCATTCAAGTGGCGATCATGAATAATTTACCTCAAGAAATGTACCTTCCATTCTTGGGTTTCTAGGTCATCTATAACCAGGGCTAGACGTGATTTTAATCATATCTAATTAGTTATATAATTCCGTGGATGAATATTGATGGAAAAATACTGTAATTAATGACATTAATGTTTCTTTACTTTTTCATTAAAGAAAAAATGAAATAGAACAGTTTCTCCACAAGCATCTCGAGTGGTCAGTGGTTCTCTGGGGAGAAGAGACTAGAGACCCACCCTGCCCCACTTAATTCAGTTCTTCTCGTGAAAGGAAGATGATTTTCCTGATTGGTGAGAAGGGAAAAGCAAGACCCGGCCTGGGCCAACCTTTCTTTACTGGGCAAAGTTAAGAATAGACAGTTCGCTGTTCTTTTTCTCTGGGATTCTCAGACCTAAGTGCTCCTGGGAGTTGTGTATGCCTGTCTCAAGGCTGCAAGTGATTTGCTAAGTCATGGGTGAGTCCAGCGAATCTCTTCTGTTTTTGCTTCACCAGTGTCGTTGGGTCATGGGTCAAGGTCCAGTGGGCCCCCAGATGGAGACTCAGAGCAGAGAAGTAGTAGGTCCTGAATGCACTTCCCGCACCGTTTCACAAAGGGCCCGGTGCTCTCGGTTCCAGAGCATCACGGTTGAGTCCTGCTGTGCTGCCCGACCCAGCTTCACAGCTGGGAGGGCGGATCCTGTGCTGGGCGGGTTCTTACCTGAATGGACCTGGAAGGTGGACACGGCGTGAATGATTTTTATGCTGCCGGCACACTCCTGAAGAAAGCAAGGATTCCTGAAGAGAGGGAGGGGCGGCGGGTGTGCCTGTGGGTGTGTGAGGAGAGCAGCTACCTTTTACGCTCTGCTTTAATGCATTACAATATCCTCATTTAAAAACCACCAAACGACAACTGAAAAAATGCCTTCACCAGTGACCTGGGGACTCTAATGCTGTCTGCACAGTGGGAAATGTGTCAGGAGTGGGTAAACAGACTGTGTCGGTGGAAAGACCTTTTAGAACAACATTTCTACTCAGGAAAAAAAAGATAAAGCTGCATTTAGTCTATTTAAATATTTCCCAAGATCTTTGTTAAATTTCAGGTGATGCTGTTTCTTCCTTTGAGCAAGCATTGTGTGTTTGCTTTAGCCTGGGCTAGAGACCATTTGGTATTCAACCTGTGGCTATTTTAGTATTGGGACTGACCCCAAGGAAGTGCACACTCAATGAAATGATTTTCACTTACTGAGATGAATCTGCTTTCTGCTTTCTTCAGCAAGTCATCAGTCTAATGGGAGGATCAGCAGCTATCATAATAATGACAGTAGACTTCCAGGAGCGTGAGCCAGCATCGATACTTTATTTAATAATGCAAATTCTATTGCTAGATATTTGATCTCGATCCAAATTTGCTTTTAATTAAGTTTTCTTGCCATTGCAGTATGCTTCTCTCTCTCTCTCCTTTTTCTCTCTCATCTCTCTCTCCACACCACACACACTGCACACACTCACGCATGTACACGCATGCACACATGTGCACATGCATGCACATGCACACACACGTGCACACACAGTTTTTCATCGCACAGGTATCACATTTGACCAGGTCCCGTTGTCATTCAGCAACACTGACATCACTATTCCCATCATCGTAATCTTCATATCAGTGTGTATTTCTAGAACATTTGAAGGAAACTGTTAACTGGGTTTTGGATAAAATAAATACTTCCTAGATGATATACCCCTCAAACAAGCAAACTAATTGAGAATATCAGAGAAGATATATTTTCTACAGAGACGTAGTAACGCAATGTATGAGTAGCAAGATTCCACACTGTGTCATAAGGTAGGACACTCAAGCTTTTGAACTAGAAGGGCTCCCAAAGTCATCTTTATATAGAACATTTTGAAGTGTTTCTAGGAGCAGCAGGCATCTGTCTATTTAAGAATGTTATGAAACCCTGGAGCTTCTCCCGTCTGGGCTGCCAGCCTTTGTTAGGGCGCTCTGGGCCCTATCAGAGTCATCACCGGAGCCCTGAGTGCTGACTGCCCTTGGCCTATTTCCAGCTTCTTCTTGACTCTCCTTTATTGTTTCCTACTCTCCATCTCTCTTTATTCTCTGGACCAGGCCTTTGACTTTGGACTCCTTTCAAGGACTCTTGACTAGCTCCTTTTCTAGTAACTCTAAAGGAGATAACCCACCTAGCAGTCTACATCGTGGAACCTAGTTCCCCTGGTGGGTAGGTGTGGGCAGCATAGATCAGACTATAAGTTGGTTGGTCCTCATCCTTTTTTGTCCAGCCTCTCAGCATGGAGACCCTCATGGCTAGTGCTGGGTCTTACTGACTCTGTTTACTCTCTGAATGAGGGAAAGTTCATATTTGCTGACTGGTTCCTAGACCACGGCAGTTACTAGATTCTGAGAAATCATGCTGAGTTTCAAATGCACCATGCCACCATAGCATTATAAATTAGAGAACATCATTGTCTCTGCTTTATTGATAGAAAATTTTGATTTCCTCATGGTTACGCTGCTGGGAAGCAACAGAGCTGGGATTGCAAATCCAGACAGGCTCCCCGCCCTCCACTACTGCTCTATGTTGATTTTCTCGGGGATGTTGCCCACACTCAGGAGTTCAATTGCTACTGAAACATTAATAACTTCTTTTTTCTCCTTAAGGTCTCCATTTGCTTACTTCAAAAACCATTCAAATGAAACATATGCAGAAGTTAATTACTTTCGTCTCCAAACCCAGACCTCTGATGTGTTCTCTCCATCAGTGTAGGACACAGTTCTCAATTCAGTGGTACAAGCCAGACACCTGGGCATCATCCTGACTCCTCCCTCTTCTCTCCCTCCATTCGGGATCCATTCCATTATTAAGTCCTGTCATTGATAAGTCCAAAATATGTTTGCACATGGTCCTCTTCTCTGTTTCTTCACAGTCACCATCTTTGCCCAAGCCATGGTTCTCTCTCATCGGCTCTAGTGCCATAGTATCCTGATTGGCCTCCTCAGTTCCAGCCTTGGCCTTCATCTGCTCGTCACACTGTCTGGGCTCTCACAATGCACATGGACCAAATCATTCTCTGCTTCAGTTCTTCCATGGTTCCCATCATTAGATTGACAGTTGTCTACACAGCATGATCAGCAAGTCCCTGCAAACCCATTGTGACTCCCTTATTTATTTTCTTTTTTTAATATTTATTGGGTAACTTTGCTTTAAAAAATAATATAAATGCATATGTTCACACTTCCCATTCCTCAACTATATGTCAACACACCCTGCCCTCCACCAAGTTACCAAGAGTTCTTCATCATTGTCCCTCTGTCCTTATCACCGTTTTCCCCCAACCCCCAGCCCTATTACCTACTGGTCACATGAGTTCTATTGCAAGTGTCCAAGGGTTGGTTTTTGTTTAATCTGTTCCTTTGTTTTCTCTATTCCCATTCCACCTATGAGTGAGGTCGTCTGGTATTTATCTTTCTTCTTTTGACTTATTTCACTTAGCATTATCCCCTTTAGTTGCATCCATGTTGATTCAAATGACAGGATTTCATCCCTTCTAAGGGCTGTGTAGTGTTCCATGGTGTATGTACCACATCTTTATCCATTCACCTGATATTGGGTACCTAGGCAGTTTCCAGTTCTTAACTCTTGTGAATGGGGCTGCAATAATCATGGAGGTGCACAATCAGTGTTTTCAAATCTTTTGGGTAAGTACCCAGAAGGTCAAACGGCAGAATCCTATGGATTTCCATTTTCAATATAATTCTTGCTCTCTGTACTCAGGCACACCCTTGTCTTCTTTCATTTGGGCATCTCCTTCCCATTGCAGGGCCTTTACACATACTCTCCCCTCTGTTACAAATGCTCTCCCCCTCCTCTAAGTCTATTTAACTTTTACTCATTTTTCAACTCTTAGGTCACATGTCAGTTCTTTAGAGACACCTTCCTATCTCCACCCCCTCCCAGACTAGAAAAAATTCTCCTATAAAATATCCTTATAACTCCATGACCTCAATGTCGTAACACTTTAGTTTGTAATTAATTACACTTTTGTTTATGTGGTTGTTTACTTTAAAACTCTCTCCCCAGTGGATGGAGACTCCATAGGGCAGAGACCAAGTTGGTTTTGCTGAACATTGTATGCCCTGTAGGCATTGATAATTAGGTCTTGAATAAATAAGTGACACTAAAACACAATAGAATTATTTTTAAATGTAATAGAGGAAGTGGTAAGAAATGATCTCTGTTCATTGATAAGGTCTATATTCGATTTTAAGCTATTTATTTGATTCTAAACCCCACTCTTTTTTTGCCATTTTTAATGTCCCTGAAAATCAGGGATGGTTTACATTCAAAGATGACTTTGTAAATTAATCTTCTTATTTATAATTTGGGGGGTGGCTTAGAATTGATGGTGAGTTAAAATCAGATAAATATAGTAGCTAATTATTTTCTGACTCAAAATTTTTCTTTTGTAAGCTTCCCAATACACTCTGATTATCTCATTGTGTAATCCTTTCAATGAGTGTCATTCGCTCTCTGGGTCTTGACACTGCTGTGTGTGTATGTGTGTGTGTGTGTGTGTGTGTGTGTGTGTGTGTGTGTGTGAGAGAGAGAGAGAGAGAGAGAGAGAGAGAGAGAGAGAGAGAGAGAGAGAGAGAGATGCAGGCTTGACCCCTCCAACCCCCGCTTTCCAACACAAGTTCACCGCTCTTCCCTGCCTTACCACCTCCCAGCTACTTGCCCTTCAAGTCAGAGCCCACTGCTGCCTCTTGGCTGTGGTGATTATTTAGACACTTTTTTTACCCTTGCATTTTGTGTCCCTACAGTTCAGAAGGAGTGGATGTGAGGGTGATTGGAAATGGAAGCAAGGGCTGTGTGTTGGTGATACTGATGACTGAGGTAATTCATGGTCCCGGGCAGAAGGGAACTCTACCTGTAATTCAAACCATTTAGAAGAAAAACCACATAGAATGGTGGGAGTTGCACAGAAGGGTGAGATGCTAGTAGGATACATGGCTATCAGTGTGTTTTGGCAAAATGATTGCCAGATCTCCTAATTCTGAATTTCTGAGGTTGGCACAGAAATCTACATTTTAATATGCAGTCCAAATAATTTTTACGCATGTGGTCCCTGAACGGTACTTTGGAAAAACACTAGCAAAGAGACACTTTTTTTTTTTCAGAGCAACATTAATATTTATTTGGGGAAAAAAAAATCTCTATAAGCTCTACTGACTTGCTTAGAATAAGACACGTACAATCACATGGGCTGACCCTGGGGTCCCTCCCATTAGAGTATATTAATGGGTATCATTGTGTTTTTATGCTAGGAAGCATAGAGGAGCTGTTACCTGTTTTTCTTTTTGAATCCCAGGAACATCTGTTGCCTAACACCTGCTGTTCTCTGTAACAGGTGTATGCTCTATATAGCAATGGTAAAAAGTCATATGATGTTGTGTCCAATCACAATTTGCAGCTTGTCAGTTCTGCCAAGTGGGTCAGCTGGGATGGAAACCATCATTTGAGTAAATGTGTATTCACAATTTAGTGAAGTGTCACAATTTAAAGGGAAATAATTGAATAGAATGCAATATCTTGTGAAGGGGGAAAGGCAGTGTCCAACTGTCCTGGAATTTCATTTTCTTCCTTCTTCTGTGTTAGGATTCATCTTCCCAAAGCACGAGCTACTTTCAAGATTTCATTGAGGCAATGAATGTTAAAATGTTGTTTGATCAAATGAAAGCAGTCGTGTACATGTTGGAGACCTCAGTTGGAAGGCCCTCAGGCTGATTCGTTCAGACCCTCCATTATGGAAATGAGGACATGGAGCCCAGGGATGTGATATTATTGAGCCAGGAGACAGGCTATGTTATCATTTATTCTTTCTGGAACCCAAAACAGAGTCAGACTCCAGGTGTCAGATGTTCATTATTCTTCATCCACGACACATGTTAACTCAGAAAGTTTAAGCAAGGGAAATGGTCCTCCACCACAACTGAAGTTGTTTGACAGCAGGCGTCTTGGCTACCTTTTTCTCAGCATTTACAACAGTGCTGGACATATGAAAAGGATTTGGTAAGTTTTCGAATATCTGGTAGCTTCTATTTGTCTGTTTCTTTGAGCTGTCTCTAAGAAGTTCATGTACTCCAACAGAAAGACCATGCCTATCCACAACCTGTGAATAAGTCCTTACTTGGAAATTAGGGTCTTTTCAGATAAAAAAAATAGGTTAAAATGAGATCATGCTGTATTAGATGGGACTACATCCAGTGATTGTATCCTTATAAGAAGGCCATGTGAAGACACAGACACTTGCAAGGAGAAGGCTATGTGAAGATGGAGGCAGAGATTGTAGTGATTCAGCTGCAAACCAGGGACTTTGGAGGATTGACAACAATCTAGAGAATTCTTCCCTAGAATCTTCAGAAGGAATACTGCCCTGCTAATACTTTTATTTTGTATGTATAGCATCTAGAACTGTCAGAACTACCAGTTGTTTCAAGCCACCAGTTGTGATATTGGTTATGGCAACCTGACTAAACTAACATAAAGATCTTGAAACTACATAGAAAAAGAACGAACTAGCTGTCTGACATCCCAGTTGACCCTTCAGATTAGTCTATCCCCAGCTACCACCTGATCTACTTGAGGGGTCCCAAGTGAATCAAGCATAACTGTCAAGGGGGCTCAGGCACATCCTAGACATGGGACATCTTGGACATTTAACCTAGTAGAGCCTCTTGATAAATGCAGCCCCATTTGTCATCACATGGAATAGAAGAACCACCCAGCTGAGCCCAGTCAGCCTACTGAATTGTGAGATAATAAAATGGTTATTATCAACCATTATGCTTGGGGTAGTTTAATGTACAGTAATAGACAGCCAAAACCTATGATTCTCTAGAAGCAGATGCTGAGATAAGAAGGTGATTTATTAGGATGAGCTCCCTGAAAAAACTAGAAGTTGCCTGGAGAAGAGAGAAAAGAAAGGAGAGACAACCAGGCAAGGATGTATCACAAGCAAAGTCCTGTAGAAGTAAGTTTGATTTAATCATATAAGGAGATATGAAGATATAACTCAAGTTTAAGCCACAACTCAACATTGGGTCAAATATACTAGAGTACACAAATTCCCTCACCCCTTTGGTTAAGGTATGATGCAGGGATATGCAAACTCTCTGTCACTGGAACTCTCTGGAGGTGCAGATATAAGAGAAGTCAGAAGACTGAGGACACCTCTTCAACAAGGAGACACAGGGGTTGACCTTTGGAAGTGACAGTGCACACAGAGGCGGTGTATGTGAATGTTAAAGGTACGGTAACCATTTGTTCTTGCTTACCCATAACTGTTCATACTTAAAATGGAATGTTAGTCCTGCATTCAGGGAACCCTGCCCCCTCATAGGTCCCAGGGAAACTAAACCATGGGTCACCCTAGAAAGAGATCCCAGTGGACGTAGACCGAGCCTGAGGTCATCTGCTATGATGGATGCATGAACATTGTCATTCTGGAGGGTGCGGGGGTCACAGGACCCTCCAGAAGTGCCTCTGTAAGAGACCAGGAATGTTGGAGTTCAACTAGAATCCGAGGGCCCTTTGATGATAAGAATCTGTGATTTCTGACAAATATGACTGGCTTTAAACTATTTCAAACATTGTAGGAGGGTGGAAGATGATCAGAGTGGAGAAACATTTATTTGGCAATTTGAGACATGGGTAAGAGAATGAGGGGCAGAGGGCACATTGGTATGGCCAGGAGGTGGACTGGAGCACGGAGCTCAAGAATTATTGCACAGATCACAGCAGTGAGACATCTCCTCACACCTGAAAGATGGCTATTGTCCAAAAGTCTGGAAACAACAAATGCTGGTGAGGATGTGGAGAAAAGGGAACATATTTACACTGTCGGTGGGAGTGCAAATTGGTGCAACCCCGATGGAGAACAGTGTGAAGATTCCACAAAGAGTTGGAAGATGGAAATCCCATATGATCCCGCCATTCGATTCTAAGTATTTACCCAAAAGATACAAAAACATTCATCTGCAGCAGTGTATGCATCCCCATGTTCACTGCATCCTTATTCACAACAGCAAAGAACTCAAAACTACCTAAGTGCCCAAAGTCAGATGAATGGATACAGAAGACGTGGTACATATACACAATGGAATACTACTACATAGCCCTTAGAAGAGATGATACCCTGCCATTTGAATCAACCTGGAGGCATCTAGAGGGGATGATGCTAAGTGAAACAAGTCAAAAGAAGAAAGACAGATACCAGATGACCTCACTCATAGGTGGAACATGAATAGATAAAACAAAGGAACAGACTAAACAAAACCAACCCTTGGACATTTGTAATAGACCTGAGGTTACCAAGAGAGAATGGGACAGGGTGATGGTTGCGGGGGCGGATGCAAATGGTGGTGGAGCCCACTGGACAATGGTGAAGAACACTTGGTGATTTGGTTGAGGGCAGGGTTTGTTGACATATATATGAGGAATGGGGAACTTACACATAGGAAGTTATTTTAATGTGCAGAATAATTACTACAGTAAAAAATATATATAAAAAGAAACATTGCATGGGTACAATGTCATCATCCCTGGACCAGGGCATAAGGGGAGACAGAGACAGCTGAAAAATGAAGTGACGGGGAAGGGTATGGGACAGGAAGAGAGGAATTTACTGCTCGTCAGGACTTTTTTTTAAAGAATTTCTGTGTTCCAGAATGATCATTTTTTGATCTTTTCTGAGGCAAAGAAGTTCACGGATAAAAATAAAAGGTGAAAGGCAGGCATGGGGGTGGCAGGGGGAAGAAATGAAGTCCTAGTCGCCTCAGTTACTGAGAATCAGGTTTATGTAACTAACAGCATGGAAATACATAATTTATTAGCAGGAATGAGAACTCTTCAGTGAGAAAAGCCGAAGATAATAGGAATATTTCATTAAGGCTTATAGACTAATGAATGGTTTGAGGACAATAAACATAAATATGAACATTAAATGTTCATTTAATCTCAGAATATTAGATGAAAGCGGTATTTTGCCACCAAGAAAGAAATGCCTATAGGATAAACAAAGGGAGTTCTATTTTATTTAAATTCCACAAACAAATACAGAGAAGAAAGAGGCTATGCTAACAGGGTGTACTGCTGAGTAAAGAGGTTCAGGCAGGTTTGGATAAATTAGTGAATGCATTATAAAAAGACAAGGTAGTTAAGACCTTTCTAGATTTTTCATTTTTATTTGATTTAACTATTTAAGAACAATGAAAGGCCATTTAATAAAACCCCGCTCTCTTGTGCTTGTCCTACGTTCACCCAAACTCTGCCTCCACCAGCAGGTAATCACAGCTGTGAGTATCCTGGTTACCTGCCTACATATTTTTGAACGTACATATGTAAGCAATTTGGAGTAAGTTCCTTGAAGGCAAAGCATTTGGTTTGGTTTGGTCATTGCCATATCCTCAACATCTAGAAAAGCTCCTGGAACATAGAAGTTCTTCAATAAACATCTATTAGTTGATTTGTGTCTATTTACCCCAACAATTTTTAGACGAATAGTAGCATCCAAAGCATATTCCATTGAATGCATCTTGCTTAATTGAATTGATAACACATCTTCAGAATCTTTCCTCTTGGGTTCATCAAGACCTTCTTGATCCTTTAAAAAACTAATTTTTAGGACTGAGTTGTTTTTCGTTGCATGGATGAACCGATCACTTATGAATAGCCATGTAGTCTGTTACCAAATTTTTGCTATTGGAAGCAACATTATCTCCACATAGCATGTGCTTTTGGATCTCTGTAAATTCTCACAAGTGCATATGCCAGTTTTGACAAAGTCCTTTCCTCCCCTAAAGATCTCATAGTAATGACCGGATTCTTGCTCAGACGGACCACTCATCTGCCTGGCATGCCACATCTTACCTTCTTTTTAGTGATCATTGGGTTGTGAGTGCCACGTGTCTTTGGGCTCCTTTTAAAACCCAAAACTGAAAACCAAAACAAATGCAGAGAGCTGCAGAATGAGAAAACAGCGGGAAGGATGGGGAGCTATGAAGCTGACACAACGATGCTCAGGGTCAGGTGGAAAGATCAGAGTGGAATCAAATCTAAAATCCCAGCTCTTGTGTGGCCACCAATTGGCTCTCTCAGTTCACTGCTTTCACTGTGAAATATAGGTTTTTAACTGTCATTGTATAATAATACACATCAGTGTTTTTAATAATTTTTCTAAGGACATTTGAGTACCCAGGCCTGTACCTAAAGCTTTCTCCGCCAATCTCGCTTCATCTTAGCCTTTCATTTTCATCATAGCCTGTGGGCTTTGATCTTATTATTTTGGTCTGGCTGTGACACTGAGGACGTCAGACTGAAATGACAGCATCCCACTTGGTTTATCTCAGGGTATTTTTTAGAAGGGAGGGCACAGCCGCATCGGACATGATGTTGATGATAAAAGAAAACAGTCTCTCTCTCCCTACCTAAGACACACATAGATACACCTCTTTACGCTACAATATTTTCACCTGAAATGTGAAGATAATGATATATGCCCCGTCCCTGGGAGGGTGCGGTGGCGAATATTAATGAGATAAGCTTCCAAATGCTGTTTGAGCTCCTCAGGCCTGAGGTTCTTGATAAAAATTGGGTTATAGAATTAGTGAGATAAAGGAACACATTCCAACCATGACCATTTTTCATTATAGGGTAGCTTGACAGCAGTGCTCAGCCCTTAACTTCAATACAATACCTAGGAGCCTTCACTTCAGTGCAGACATATTTTTAATATTCCGCTTTATCTTCTGAGGTGCGAACTGCAGCAACTGTGGGCAGTTTATTCACGCAGCGGATATGTTGGAAACGTTCGCTGGATTCCGACGGAGCCCTGCGTCCCAGAGAAAGCCCTGGGCTGTGACCAGGTCCACTTTTCTCGGACTCCACCCACTCACCTGTATGCCTTTGAGCTCACCGCTGGACTTGAAACTCCCTTTCCTTCTGGAGTTCAGTTAGGGGAGTGACTTCTGCCCTGTGCATTTCTGCCCCCTGGGAGAGCTCAGTGAGAAAAGATATGGCCCATGGAAGAGTGATATCTTTGTCACTGTATCTCTAGGGTACTTCTGCATGCTTAGACCAGTAACACGGTTAAATGTTTCCTGTGATACAGCAAAATCAAATAGACCTATCTATGTGCAAAATATGTACATGAGATATATGCAAAATATGCATAGATGGGTATGTGATATATGGAAACCTATACTTAAAGAGCATTAGCAAAAAGAATCTTCCCCTCAATGTGGACTCACAAGGCCACTGAGGGGAGTTGGTGTTCGGTCCCCAGGAAGAGCCCAGAAACATCCACGGGGCCCAATGCCAAACGCAGAGCTCTTCCAGCAGGGCTTCTTTTTCCTGGGAACTGTCTCAGGGCTTTGGATGATCTTCGGAGTCTGGCACAGGTTATATTCCAGGAGTTCCAGGGAGGCAGCGAGAAGGGAGAAAACCTGGTGATCATACATATTTTTTTTCTTCCCGAAAGTGGATGTCTAAATGTGGGCTGGTGGCTGAGGCGGCTGTGGGCGGCACTCAGTTCGGCAGCACTTAGAGGCACCCTGGGCTTAGCGGGTAATGGAGAAGAGTGAAGCAGGCAAGCTATGAGTGTTTGTTTGGTTTTTTTTTTTGGGTTTTTTTTTTTTTAAATATAATGGTTTCATTCTTTCTTTTGTGTACACTGCACTATGCATTTTGGGATATTGAAGTCGCACCTCAGTCCGTGTATTTCGCACCAGAGTTCTAGTGGCCTTGACCTTCACCTTGGGAATTCTTACAACCCAATGTCATCGTATTTACTACTCAGCTCTGCAATGGACGGCCTCATTTCAGGAAGAGCCGGGAGTAGTGAGGACTGGAGAACCACGGAGAGCATCCCTCCATTTGGCCTGCCTGTCCCAGGTGTCAACATGGGTACACGGGGTTCCCGTTGTGACCTCTTCTGATTTTCAAAGTCTGCATCCTGGATTTATATGTGAAATTCTTCTAATTTTTGAATATTGGTGCAGCTATATACATACTCATATATGCGTCCACACATTGTTATGTGAGGCCAACTGGTGTGATCTCTTTGGGGGCCCTAGGGCCCTCCTGTGGTGAAGAGAGGGTAGTGCCAGCCAGCAGGAGAAGCTATAACTCTAGCCTAGCACTCGAGCAACACAATCATGTTCTCTCCTTAGCCTGACCTCCGAGTGGGGTAGAGAGGATTCCGGGCCATCATGCATAAACATCTATCACCATCCTAGAGTATAACACATGAGGAAGGTCACTGTACGCACAACTGTTGTAAATTTCTCATTTGTTTTCCCAAATCCCATGGCCATAAAGGAGTTACCATGTGGATCAGGGAACTGTGCTTTGAAAGCTCTGTGAATTGTTAAGATAAACTCTCTGAGCCATTACTGAGGGAAAAGTGGGTTTATGAAGTGGAATTAATGGTGACCCCTATGAGCATAAACACCAGCTGCTTCTAATAAGGGGAGAAGATAGCAGGCCAGCGATCACCATCTTTGCACTTGTAAAATGGCGGCGTTGAAGACTAGAAAGGTAAGTATTACCAAGGATTCCTGGTCTTGCTTCTTTGACTCTCTGGAATTTCCCAAATGCTAAGCAACAGGCTAGAAAGTGTCTGCCAGGACACAGAACACAACTGTGAATTTAGAGAGAGTATTTATGTTCAGCTGACTAGTTCAATTTTTCACCCAGAAAAGGATATAGACAGAGAACATCTTTTTAATATATTGTGGAGGCTGATTTGGGAACCAAAGGCTTGATTTTTGTTCTTTTCTCTCACTGTTAAGCCTGGATGTAGAAATCAACCACACCTAATTTGGTAACACCTGCTTCTCTTTTGATGATGAGATCAAAAGACTGAGAGGCGAAGGTATCTAACTCCAGGAGAGGGGAAGGGGGGCAGTGGTGTCAGAGATGGTGAGAGGGGGCTCGTATTGAGTACCCAATAGGTAGTGCCACATTAATTATCCCATTTAATACTCAACTTACCCAGAGGAATTTTCTTTCTGAAGGTTTGTTCCAATTACCCGTCAAGATTTAACATAAAAATGATACACAGGAAATAAAGGGAAACATTAGAAGCTACATTCTGTTTGCCTTTAATATATCTATTCGTTGTTCCTCTAACTTATTGTCAAGTGTAAGTATCTCCCATGCACGGTTTTTCTCTAAGTTTCTATTTTGGAATGATCCTACCCCACTTGAGACTCGGGGTACAGCCTTCTGGTAGATGCCTCCCATCACTAGCTCAGATTCTTTGTTGGTTTGTTTTAAGAGGAAAAAAAATAGGCTTTATTTTTTGAGAGCAGGTTGAGGTGCACAAAACAATTAAGCAGAAGATGCAAAGACATCCTTACCCTCATTCTTGCATAACCTCCTCCATTATCAGTTTCCTCACAGGCAGTGCATTTCTTACAATAGGGAAACAAACAATGAAACATTATCACGCAAAGACTATAGCCCAGTCTGTCTGAAGTTCCAGAACCCAGTCAGCTTGGCTGGCTCCTCCCTGATAGCGCCCTGCCCCTACACATAAATGAGTGGGGATATCTAGGCTCATGCTGTGTGTGGGACCAGTCACTCCAGCCTCTTTGAGGACCCCAGTGAGATGAGTCCTACCTAAGTTAGTAGGTTAGCACTTCTGGATTAGTAAGCACCTTCTAGAAATAATGCTTGGGGGCTGCTGAATTGTTTTCAAGGGTCATGCATTTTTCTGGTGTCCTGGATTTTTTGAATGTCTTCTAAGATGTGGTCACTGCAGGGAAAATCCCACCTAATATCCATACTTCCTATTTCCCTACCAGCCCCAGGCCCTGCAAAGATCAGACCTTATTTTCATTCTTCACAACCTAGCACTTTCTAATTTCATCATACAAATCAAACATGTGATTCCATACTAACTCTGCTCTGATCCCAGGCCTGTGACCCTTGGATTGAAACTCCAGTGTGACACTTTCTAATTCCAAGCAGGTATTAATCATGGTACTCATGGGTGGACATGGTCTTTATCATATTGGTCCCCTCCATGGATATGGAAGACTTGTTTGTATTCCATTTTAGTTTCTAGTCTGGTGCCTCCACATCTTTTGCTACAAGATATCCCAAACCAACTCTTGACAGACAGTATTTGCAATTGTCTCTTTGACTGCGTCCACATGGGAGTTTTTCATGCTTCAATTTCAACAAGATGCGAATCACGCAGGGCCTCTCCCTTGACCATGATTTTTTTTCCTTCTCCACGTGCATTTTGTAAGAAAGGTCAGTTGCAGAAGGCATAGAATAGTGTGGCTGTCAGCTATCACTAGCCAAACTTCCTCACTGTTTCTCTGAATGATTCCTTTCTGGAAAGTCATGACTGGTGTTGTCTGTCCCTCCCTTCTCAACTACTTTGGCCCTTTGAGGGGTGGGGGGCAAAAATTTCTAACTTTCCCTCTAACTGGGTGACTCTGATCACATTTTTTCCATCAAGCTGTGGGGATGATTTTACACAGATGGATATAGTCCCTTGCAAAATAATAACTGCTCAAATAGAGTAATTACGATGAAAATTATCCAAATACGTATTACAAATTGATTTACTGTTGTCCTCCTAGAAGACACATCTTTACATTTTATTTGTTTTCCAGATGGCTTGAGGATATAATGGGTTCAAATCCTGAGTCCAGGAATGTGTGAACTTGGCCATGTTATTAGCTTCTCTGAATCTCTCAGTCATGTATCTGTGAATTGGAAATAATACACCTCTCACTCAGCTGCAAAATAAAATGTGTTGCTGTAGAAAAAAAAACTTGGTCCAGTGTTGGCCGACACGGTGATAAATATCATCATCAGCTTTGTATACTTGATCATGCCATTCTTTCTTGGAATTTTGCGAAATTCTAGAAGACCTAGTTGAAATATTCTTTCAGCTCAGTGGATTTATATTTACTGTGAGTCGCTGCTTTCAGGTCTATTATTACATTTTATTATATTATGCCTATCTAATTTACTACTTTTCCTACTTGAATCCTTATCCTGGCATTCTGGACCTTCTCTTTTTATCTTTTTCTCCCAGTCTTCCTCTCATATTTCCTCTTGCCATCACCTTATCTTGATGCCCAGTCACACTCTCATGACTTTTCTGTAACACGCTTTCCCATTTTTCTTTGCTACTAAATTTTACCCACCCACCAAGGACCAAGTCTATGAATTCTGTTTCCTCCAAGTTAGAATACTTCTTCACTTAGCTTCAATAAAATTGTTTATTTCTCTATTATGCAATTTAATCATTAAAACACTTTAATCATATGCATGTATATTTCCCATCAGACTGTGAGCTCTGGAAGGGAGGCGTTATGTCTTCTGCATATTTGTTTCCCTCAGTACCTAATACTGAACTCAAAACATAGTAGTTATCCATTGTATTTCCCTTGTGATTGTATGACACAGACGTATAATCACATTTTGCCTCGACCAAGAGATCATAAATATGACTGAAGGTGGCTCTTCTGGATTGAAAGTAACTTCTGTAAATTTTATGTTCGTTGAATGGTTTCCAAAAAGCCAAATGAAGAGATGCTTTCAAATTGAATCACCATCTCTATGGAAAATAAAACATCCAGTCATGAACATAAGCGTAGACTAACATTCAATGACTAACAAGGCCCAGGAAATGGGGTCATATGCTGGGGAAATAGGTCGGTGAAGTGAAAAATCTAATAAACTCTGGCTGCGATTTTCAGTCTCTGTGTATTATGTAGAATCCTGATTGAAATTTATAGGTAAGGAAAACTGGCCCGATTCAGTTTCAGCATGGTTGGGTCAGGGACATTTCCTGTTATCAATAGGAACTGCTACACAATTAAATGGGTCAGTGGTGCAGTGAACTGAAGTCTTCTTTTTTTTTTTTCACAGTCAAATAATTGGACTAGTTGTGCGTTCTGCATGTTTTCTTTGTACAAGATAACCTTTGAATCTTGGATAGGAAGAGGCTGGGGCTGCTTCAGCCTATTGATTTGAGACACAGTGAGAAGAACGGGGTATAGTTAGCAAGGCAATAAAGTCCGGTCAATAAAATGGTGCAGGGGTGCACGTTTGACACACTGAGTAGCTTTATGGAGACTTAATGACTTTTGAGAACAATTTGCAAATCAGGTCTAATTTAATTAGCCCTATACTAACCTAGCTTAAAAATATGGTAGAACGTTCTACTATACATTTGCTGCCTTTGGTTCTGGCCGAAGGAACATTTTCATACTTATAATCAGTGGCAAGCTGATATTAACTGGCTCTGGGTTTTTTTTTTTTCTAAGCCCTAAGTTTCAATGTTTTATTTTTAGTTTTTATTTTAGAAAGGAAGGACAGGAGAGGTCAAAGAAGAATTTCAAGGAAGAGGAGAAGGAAACACTTTAAAAACAACACAATTTTTATTTATTTATTTATTTATTGTTCCCCCAGTTCCAGATACCAAACACAGGGCCCCGGTCGCTGGAAGGGTGCCTAAGCCAGGAGGCCAAGCCTGATTTTTAACAGTTTCCTGTTTCCACAGTGCAAATCTTTCATTCTGGGCTGGTTTTAAACTACCAACCATTGCCCAGCTTTCCGAATAGCTGACACTCAGCAATAAGGAGCTGGCACGCCATTTGTCAGTGGCTGTAAACAGTGGAGGAGAACGTGCTAAAAGTTTAAATTTGGGCAATTTTTGGATTCGAAGCATTCGGAATATTTTAGTTCTGCTCCGAACTTTGCAGAAAGAAAACACTGACACTGAGAATACGTGAAGTCTTAAAAGCTATGTAGAAAGCTCCTAGATTTGGGGTTAGAATGAAGCTGTTTGGGCTTGGCATGCTGTAGTCTGCCAAAGCTCTCACACAGGAACAAAACCAAACCAGACATGGCCCGTGAGTGTAAATCAGCCTGTGTACCCTTGCTCTGGGCTATGGATGGGACAGGAGGGTGACAGTGCCTGTGAACATGAAGTTCCCACAGAGCTGCTCCAAATTGTGACGAGAACCAGTTAGGAAACTACAGTTTGTCAACCTGGTCTTCCAATTTGTCATTTTGGGGGTTGTGGTTTTCTGATATGCATGTGTGTATATGTGTGTGTGTGTGTGTGTGTGTGTGTGACAGTTTTGATATGCATCTATCTCAGACTCGACTTGTATTAAATCACCTCGGGAAATTATTCAGTATCACCCCAGCTGGGGCTAATGTGAAGCTAGTTGCCAGGCCACACTAGAAAGAACACTAGTTTCGATCCTCTTTCAAGAACTCTTCATTAGATCTCAGAGGCTTTACCTGCCTAACGACAGTTGTGAGAAATTTTGAGACTGGTAACTCCTAAGGAGTTCTTCAGATGAGCTGCAGCAAAGTCACCCGGGGCACTTGAAAAAATTTTCACCTCCTCCCTCAGTCCCAGCCAATACACGTGAAATAAAAATGAAAGGGGAAGAGGTTTGGGAAATTGTCTATGTGTATATTTTATAGCTCCTTGTCTGATTCGAGGTCCAGTCAGAGGGAGGAACTTAGAAAGTGCAGAGGTCACTGGGTGCTGTTAACAGGCACCCAGGGAGAGCCTCCCAAGCAGGTGATGGGAGGAGCCAGGGCTGGGCTAGGGAGCTCTCTGATGACCAGCTGGTAAATGTTCTTGCGATATTTAGCAGCAGCGCAAGAACAAAGGAAGGTAAAGAAGGGCATGAAATAAGGTGGGAATCACAGGTTTGACCTTCACGTGTCTCTAGCAAGAGCACACAATTATGGAAATCTAACACTTAAAATGTGTTATTTAGGACACAGTAAGATGAGCATATTTATTATTTTTCTCTCTCCTGTACTGTACATTCTAAAAAGGGCTTGTCCAAAACAAAACATAACCAAAACCAAAAATCTCCTCCAAAACCTAACAAGCTAGCGATTCCCAAATTGTGTTTATGCTGGGAAATGCCATTCCTTCTGGAAAATATAAAATTTAAGAATTTATGGCTTGGTTGTTTGGCACATTAAGTCTGAAAAAAAAAGGTAAAACAATTACAATAGTTGCTATTTAAGCACAAAACAGAGCAATCAAACTCTAATGGCATTATGATAATAAAGATTGTTTTGAAGAAAAAACAACAACAACAAAAACCCTAAGAGTTTAAAGAAGAAAAGCATTTGGTCATGTAATTCTAGATGCTCTACCAAAGTCTCCCAAATCACCAGTCTACAATTCAAAGAGCATCGCATGTGGGTCCGCCAGGATTAGGAATCAGTGGCATGTGTCTACTAGTTTTTCTACACACAGTCCACTGATTCTAATAAAAGGCTGGAAAATAGATTTGCATACTCATTTCCATACACTCCACCACCAAAATTTGCATTCTCAAAGTGTATTCTTGGGTGAAAGGAATCTGTAATTACATATTAGTTAAAAAAGAAAAAGGAACTGCAAATACAGCCACTACTTGCAAATTCACGTGTAGACAGGAAGCCCTGAAGAAAATAAAACTTGCTTAACATTTCTCAAATTTACTGGTAACAGAAACTCATGTCATATGCTGACCTAGATAAATTAGAGGGTAACAGAAAAATTTTAAAACCACTGTAACTTCAGAGTGGTCAGAAAAAAATTATTTCTACTTCGTCAATGAAACAATGATTGTAGAATTCCAAGTTTAGAATGTGTTCAATGGACCATATAATTTTATTTAGGTGGTCATATTATTTCACTGAGTTGATGAGCTATTTGATTCAGGAGGAGGCAAACTTCTATAAAGAGTATTTAATGTCCAAGAACCATCATTTTTTAAAGCTTTAAATGTAAAATAATTTGATTTCTAGAAAAATTATAAAAGTACAATGGATTTCTATATATCCTCTCAGATTCCTTTCTCATATGTGAATCCACACACATATTCTCTCAAATTTCTCCCTTAACCATGCTTTTGCCTCCAAATACTGTTGTATTGCAAAAAGCAAGATATTCTTATATAACTACAATACAAATATATATAAATATTAACATTGGTTTAAAACTATTATCCAATCTATAGACCTTATTCAAAATTTACCTATTATTATTTCAATAATGTCCTCCAGAAAACCTTTTTTTAACCTGACCCTGGATCCAAACTGGAATCATTTACTGCATTTAACTCCGTTTCCTTCATCTCCCTTTGATTTGGGACAGTTCCCCACTCTTTGTCATGACCTTATCGTTTATGGTCAATAGAGGTCACTTTGTAACAATGCCCCTCCTTTGGATTCTTCTCATGTTTCCTCATGTTCAATTCGGGCTATCCATTTTCAGTAGGAATCACATAGGTGTGTCTTTTTGAGGACACACAGGATATCTATTTGTTCCAGGATGAGTGATGTTAACTTTTGATCACTTAAAGAGGCATCTGCCAGAGTCTCTAAAGTTACACGTTTTTCTCTTTGTGGAGTACCTGACATATTCTAAGACTATGTAAAACAGTCAGCTTTTTATTAAACTTTTTAGCATCCATTGATGACTCTTGCCCAAACCATGACTACTAAGGCAGTGGCCAGATGATTTTTAAATGCCATTTGCCTTCTGCATTAACTTCATTCTATTGTAACGAAGGACTTTTTGTCCTCCCATGGATTATTTCTATCTTTATGGTTTCATAGCTTTAAATTTTTTTATTCAGTAGGTTACAGTAACTGTAACTATTTAGATGCCCCATTGTCCTAGGTGGGCTGGTGACATGTCCCTCAATCTCTGTCCTTGAGCTATTTCCTCCTCATTCCTTCACATCCTGACTTTCTGGCAGTAACATTTTATAGTTTTCCTGTCCCAGTCTAGCAATCAGTCATTTTTCTAAGAAGGTTGTATTTTGTTGCTTTTTGTTAGTAGAATATTTAGAAACCAGGATCTGAGGGCTGGGTATTCTCATTGCCAGCTGCTGGGCTATCACTGCGTTAGTTCCTCTCCGAGGGCAGAATCAGTAAGCAAATACATGTACGATGTGTGCATATCTTTCTACATCTATACATGTTTTCATTAACACAGATGGATGAAAAAACCATGAGTTCAGACTGATGCTTCCAATTCCAACGCAATACCATGGGGGAAAAAAATCCATCATTTACAGTTGCTATTTTGAAACTGTGTCAGAACTCACAGGCTTGATGTCACTACATTTGCCATGCTCTAGAAATGGAGCTACAAGATATCCTGGAACTTCATGGTGCCAGTCATCAACCCATTTACTTAAAAACTCATGTTTTACGTGCTAGAGACTTGGCTAGAAATCCAGAAATAAAAAAGATGTCCTCCTTAACCTCAAGCAACTCAATCTATTAAAGAGGGAAGGAGGAG
This sequence comes from Solenodon paradoxus, assembly GCA_004363575.1. Classification (NCBI taxonomy): domain Eukaryota; kingdom Metazoa; phylum Chordata; class Mammalia; order Eulipotyphla; family Solenodontidae; genus Solenodon; species Solenodon paradoxus. The sequence goes on along the minus strand of RJWH01001282.1, from coordinate 214,024 downwards.
AATTGCAACCCAGTACAGTAAGTTCTTTTTGTGGGAACAGAGGGAAGGGACACCCGGCCCAAGGAGAGAAAATTGGATTATTTCAGAGAAAGGTGTAAAATTAGGCTGCTCGCACTAATCATAAGGAAGAGTTCTGAAACTGTTGCATTTGTATGAGGAGTTCACTTTGCTTCTGAGCAAAAGTGAACATTTCGGATTTATCTACACGAGTTCTCCGCATTGCCTGAATTCAATAAAAACTGCTCGGTTGTGACATACCCTTGCAAATAAAGTTCAGGGGAATTCATGTTTGCTTGTAAACCAAAAGTTGGCTTTACTTTTTCTGTAAGGAACCTTCCAATGACCCTAAAGGAAGGGGAAAATGTCATACTTTTGTAAACTGGTTATTATTCCACGTGAGCGCCTACCCATTCCTCTTTACAAACAAACTAAACCAGCTTATTTGTCATTGTATTGTCATTCTCTTGAGTAATCGTTTATATATACTGATTTGATCTAAACAATCTTAGAAAGAATTGGAAGGAAAGAAAAGATTTTTGTGTGGGTATTAGGGTGTGTCTAGAAAGTAAAGGCTCAGAAAAAAAACTGTGGGGGAGAAAATAGAATTAAAAAGGAGAAATATTTTCTTATTTTGTCATCCTATACACATGGTACCTTTATCAAAATTTAGCATCAGAGTATTTTTCTTTAAACATAATCAATGTGGGCTATCTTAGAGTTTGTGCTCCCCTCATAAGTTTCCCCCAGTTCTGTCTGGTCAATCTACTATTGCTACTTCACTATTTTAGAAATCCCAGTCTAGAAAATTGCTCAGTGACATGGAAATACAGACCATCATTACTGGGAGGCTGATCTTCACATGACTTTCCACCTCTTCTGCTACAAAATGATTCCTTATACAGCTGATTGAGACCCCAGAAAAACACAGAACCGAGACGAGATGTGTGCATGCCTTGTTGACTCTACAGGAGCAGACCAACATGGCTGAAAACCATTTATTCGTTCACTTGGTGGCCTAAGATCACAGAAGACATAGGTCTTGTGAAATCATTTTAATCATGAGGGACTCATGATACATCATAAACTTCAAATGTCAAGAACACTGTTTTTTCTTAATCTTTTTTTAAATGTAATTTTAGGTGATGATAAGGGTCATAATTGTTGGCTTACATGAGGAACAGGAAGAAAAATGAGCCACCAGTTGGGAGCTTTAATACATGTAATAATTAATGAAAGCTTATTTGAAAATAAGAATTTTAAATTACTTCATTAAACATTATCTTCAATTTCAGTGCTTTAGCCATCTATAATCACTGTTGTACAATATAGGTGCATATGTGTAAAAAAAATAACCATTGAACATGCTTTAAGAGGTATCGTTGTGCTTCGAAAGTATAAATGAAATACAATTTGATATAAAAGACAACTAATCAGAAGCCTGAAAACCAGCATAGTTTAATAAGAGCCTATTGCCGATTCTGGAATAACTGTCGCATGCATGTCTCTCGTCATGTTGGACTTCTCTTTCAGCTTTGATTGCAGTAGCGTATGTTCTACAACACCGATTCTAATGTCCATCTGAACGGTTTCTTGTTTCAGTTTTGTTAAACTCTGTTTAATCTTCACCAAAGGTGCTGCAGGGTAAAAATAACCCAGAATAAAAATGCTCATTTGGAGTATGGGTATTTTACAGAATTGTATGACATTTTCCTCACTTTGTCTTAAGCCAAAAATAGGGTTAAAACCACAGCCAACAACTTACTGACATTCACACAGTTTAGCTGTGGCATTTTAAACACCTGAGATTTTTAGGATGGGAAATGATGCCGAATTTAATATACTGACGTTGAACTCCCTTGTCTTTCTAGGAGCTGCTAAAGGCCTGTCTAAGGGTGTCTTTAACGGGATTTTATGGGCTAGTATATTTGTCCATTGAAAAAGCAGATACCATAGGAGAAAAGAGAAGGGAGAATTACCTTTGAGATATAGATAATGGATTTATTCAAACATACTGCAAAAATGCCTAAACATCCCCTTTTGAACGATCACTTAGCATATATCATATGAAAACTTTAGAAAATGTTTCTAGGGCATAGAACAGCCTTAGGCAATTACCACTGGGCCACGTCAAAATAACTAGCTTACAATGGAGAATGATTACTGGATTATTAAATCTTCTCAACTTGACCTCCGCTCAGGCAGGTTCACAGGGCAAGAGGAAAAAAGCAAAGGTCATGACATCACTGCCTTTGTGCCATCTGGCACACACTTAGTGCCCTTCTGTACACAACATGGAAAAGCAAAGCTCACTTGATGAAAATAGAATAAAATTGTATTGTAATTTGGCATAACAAAGTGCATTTTAAAATATTTTCCATTCTATTTCTGAGTTACTAGACTTTGACTAAAAGAACCCCAAATGATAATTAAAAAAATTACAATTCTCCTCAGTTGATCTCTAAAGTAAACAGCATGCTGATCAGCAGACAGCATTTTTGCACTATATGAACCTCTCTTCAAACAGGCTCCTTATTTATTAATACAACTTGGTGAGATTTCGTGAAGAGATGCCTTTTCTTACTCATTTTCTCCTAGAAACGAGTGTGCACTTACCACCATCCGTCATACTGCTGCCTTTTTCTTCCATTTCTTGTTTAACCTTTTCTAATTCTTCTGTAACCTTATATTTTAAAAAAAGTTTTCATGAGAAGTGAATTTTAATAAGCTTTCAAAGTTTTTGAGTGATGTATGATGACAAATTAATTTATATGTAATGTACACATAAAGGGATATCAAGATATAGTATCCTGGACAGGCTTTGAAGAAGATGATAAAATAGATACATGCAAAGGTTTTTTTGTCTTCTGAGAATACTGCTAATGTTAGACTTCCCCAAGTTACTTTCTCAGGAAAGTTGTAACGTGATGCAATCAAAATAATGTTCACACTATATGGCTATAAATACAACATTCTAACTGTTCTATCCAAAGTCTATCCATAAAGCACACTGTGCAGTCGTAGTGGCTCTTATCTGTGCTTGACGGCATCAGTCTTAAAGTCAAACTGTTACAACCTCTATCATTAGCAAAATTCCAAATCAGCATTAATATAAGTAAAAATACCATTTTAGTGAAATGGAAGATTTTGGATTTGATCTAGAACTAAGGTGTAAATATTGTAACGTAGTAGGCTTTATTTTTATCAGACTGGTGAGTAAAACCTTCCTTGGGAATAAAGAACTCATCCAAGAAGAGCCAATTAATTTTTTTCAGGCATCTGAAATGTTCCAAGTGGGGATCACTACCTCCTCTAAAAGAACTAAATGATTATTCCCTGGACTCCCTTCAAGTGTTCATTTACCTAACACAAGTGAGCACTTCACTTCCACAAAACGTTTTGTTTGCCTAGAAGCACCACAGGATGAGAGTCTAAATATTTCTAATGCTATATTTTTAGTATTTTTTTAAATAACTTCACTTCTCACATAATCTCTATAAAAGAAACTTCATTTTATTCCGGAGAAGAGTTTGTGACGATGACATTGACGGCAACCAAAAATAATCTTGGATTTTAGTCCCATATTGGCGACGAACACTGTTACAAAGTTTTTTGTGTTTTTTTCTTTTTTAACCTCTCAGCCCTTTATTGAAAAATGGAAATATATATTAGGTTTTACCTCCCTTGCAAGATAATAAAAATACAATATATGTAAATATTCCAGAAATTCTCAGAAGGAAAGGTTATATACACCACTTCCAATTTGTAGACAGAGAAGTAACCTATGTCTCGTGTACAAGTTATCAACAATGACTATGTACCTTTCAGACTAACATTCAAACTTCTTATAGACACTGAAGTTAGTCCTTTACTCGCTCTTCTATGTATTCATAATTATGTTAAAAATATTAAGGAGGTTATAAATATGCTAACACCATCATAGGCTTTATGGTGAATTTCATAAAGCAATTTCAGCCATTTTATGGAAACAACAGATGTATAAATAATTGATTCATTAATAAGAAAACTGGAATTTTCTCCTAAAGAAAAGGATTTAAAGCCACAGGAAGCAATATTAAAATAAACAGCCCATGGCTGCAGTGGTATTGGACTACTGATGGCTCTGAGCAGCCTGGCCCAGCTGACAGGTGAGAAAATGCAAGAAACACAGCATGTACCTCAGACAGGAGTCTGGTCCTTTCAGTCACTCCTCCGTTTCCCTGCTGGTATCGCTCCCTTGCCTGAGGGAGAAAACATTTTGTTTGATGAGAAATTCAAAACAGAAGCAGATTACTTAAATATGACCTCTTTGCGTTTGTAATTTCTGCCTATCATTTTATGACAACCCCCTCTTTGTTTGTGAACACATTTGGGAAAGTGACATCTTAACTGCAGTTATTTTATGTCCCTATTAGGCACCACGTATTTAACTAGAGCGCCGTGAAATGATGAACTGCCTTAACCTTCAAATAGTGACTGTGCAGCTCTCGGAGGTGCGGTTCACTAGAAAAACTGTCTTCGGCCATTCCCTCAACAGCCTAAGAGAGTGGCTCTTGGTCGATCTAATTTGCGTGCTATGAAGAGGGAACCAGCTCTAAAAAAATCAATTACAACAGAGCATCAGGATCTGCAATTAATAAGCATTAACAAACGGTATGGCAGCATAGGACACGTTCTAGGAAACTAATCTAACAATCAATTAATATCAGTGCTTGACAGATACAAGGTGGCTTTCACTGGAGACTTTTATAATATTTTAAAAGTCAAAATATCCATGAATAGTTGTGTAAATGAAAGAATAATTATTTAAACAAATAACAAAATACCAAAGAGGAGATTACTGTCCTTTTGGTCTTTGAGAACTTCGGAAAAGCACAAAAGTATCTCACGTTTACTTCCTTTTTTCTCCCCTCCTTTTAACCTTGTCTGTTGAAAGAAAGCAAATGTCTTCCATGGACATTTCCAAGTCTTCTTCAACTTCAGGCCCAAAGGCCTCTAGATCCCTACTGCTGGGACAAAGAATTGCTGCTTTCGTAGGGTGACAATTTTATTTTAGCTGTTAGCTGGAATTCGAAAACTTTGGAAAGATTTTTAAAAATTGCTCAATTAATTAAACTGCTTGTCTCTGAACACATCTTGCTTTCCTATTCCTTATCATGTGGTTGTAAGCCATTACAGCATGGGACGTCTCTTTCCGCTGACACATATAAATGTATAAATGCATGTTATTCTTCTTCGTCCTACTCATGTGGCAAATGAACAGCAGACTCAGACACAAAGCCAGGTGTCCTCACGCCTGTTCTTGTTCTAAGCTATGCTCCCCAAGAATAAATGCCTTTTGTTCAAGTCAAAAGAGGAAATGCACTCAAAGGTTTCGCCGAGGTCATTTCTATCTTGGATAAAAAGATGACAAGTTCCCTTGGCTTCCAAAGCAAACAGAGAATCAGTGTTACTGTTCATGAAAATGAGTTCACAATTCTCAAGTGCAAAGTGCTGGTCAAGTATAGGGACTAAGTCATTAACTGGAACTAATCCCTGGACAGCGTTCTCAAGTTACCTCACTCAGCTGAGATTGAGCGGCGCGATATTCTTGAACCAGATGCTCAAGTTGATTGTTGATGTACTTTTCTCGGCTGCCAATCTTTTCCAGAGTCCTACTAATCTCAGTATGGAGTTTGTCCAGAAATCCCTAGAAATTCAATGGGATTTTAATAAATAAAAGAATGTACAAATATATAAGATGGGTTAAATCGCCATTAACTCTCCCATGAGTTCTCAGCTATTTGTGAAAAAGGAGACAGTCTGAAATTTCCAATAGCAAAAAAACAAGTCTGTAATGAGAATTATTTTAGTCTCACTTTGCAGAATGTTAAAATAAAAAAGCACCTGGTAGAGTTAGTCAATTCATTTATCCTTTTGCATATCTAAAATGTGCGTGAAGAGTCTGCTTTATATAAAGTTCGCAATCAAAGTAGGTAAGGGAATAACATGATTTTCCGGTATGACAACTCAAAGATAAATGGAATATTCCTGTTGGAAGTAATCATTAGACTCATAGCTCTAGCCCAGAACCCTGAAATTTTCACTCCAGCTTTGCTGCTTTGTGGTAGCCTCCAAAACCCCCCATTTCTGGCAGGGCAGCAAGCCTGGGTTCTAGGCATGGCTGGCCTGGTATCTGCTGTCCCTTGGTATTCAGATAGGAAAGAATGATGAATTGTTTCTCACTAACACACACACATACACACAGTGCAATATATATTATATTGCTTTTATATAATGTTACCTTTCTTTAGTTGGTTTAAATGTTAGGGCTGTTGAAATACACTATAGTATGTCAGATCAATAAGCTCTTCAAAGGCAAGAATTGTGTCTTTTTGTTTTTTTTCTTTCATGTTCCCCCAATACAGGAGTTTTCCAGATAGGTAAATATACATTGACTCATTTGTAGTAACTCACATACCTTGGTCTCCTGTAGAGCAGATTCAATTCCACTTTTGTGCTGGTGCATTTGATCAACATGGATTCTCCAATCCTATAGGCATGAAAACAAGTAAAAGAAATAAGTGAAAGATACTATATGTCTTCCTTTCCTCTACTTTTTTGAAGTTGTATATTTTATTTGAATTACTCTGGTTGCTAATCTATTTCAGGTGGGAGAGTCCTATATATAGCTTGCAATCAGATTATAGAGAATTATGTGTAGAGCACTTTAGGATAAAAGGTTCTAAATAAATGTAAATTATTTTATGTGTTCACAGAGTTATGTCTGACAATTTGAATATAAATTATTCCTGCACTGCTGGTGGTTAATATTTATGACTACCCATCAAAATGAAAAAAAAAAAATTCTAATTACTAGGAAAGAAATACTGTTTAAGCAGTAACAATTGTTTGCCACAAGCAACTCTGGAATCAAGTAGCAGATATCAAATATTAGTTTGTCCTTAGGAAATTAAAATGGGGCCTCTTCCTCAGTAAGACTTTGGAGTCTCTTTCTTAAGAAAGGAAGTCTGTAAATGATTATTTAGAATTCACAAATTTTGAGACATTATGTACTAAGATATATACTGCCACTAGATGATGTGAATTAGTGGGCATATTTGAAATCTACTCCTTTTTAATTTCCTACAAGAAATCTTCCCAAGAATTTTTGGTTTACTTTACTGTCTTAAGAGCAAAAAATATGGTAAATTGAAGTAAGTTATGTAATCAGGATATTCCTTAATCACAAATAGCCGCTCCCCCTCTGCTATCTACACTATTCTGTGAAGAGAAAAATATTTGGTGATTATTCCCAGACTGCTGATTTTTTAACTTTGGTTTCAGGCTAGTGACTATCGATTAAAAGAATCTTTGGGTATTTCACACATACCACATATAAAATTATAATATATTAAAGCTGCAAAGAATCTCAAAAAGCATCTAGAATCACCTTTATCATTCTAGAGATAAGCACGCAGAGACCTTGCAACAGAAAGAAACACATGGGAACACACGGCATAGTGGTAAACCTGGTTAAACGTACTGATGCTCACACAATACTTCCGGCATTTCAAAACTATAAAAGGAGCAATTGGTTACTTGACATGAAGGGAAGGGCTAAAGCAGTGAACAAGCTAGCACATCTCTTTATCCTCAAACATTTTTCTGTCTCATGAGCAAAAAATATTTTGGAATATGAAAGCTGGAATAAAGATCAACTACTCATCTACTTAACAGTCATCAAGTGCCACATTTTCATTTTCCAGTCAAGGGGACTGTACAGCACCCGTGACTATGACGAGACAGATTTGGCAAAGAAACGGGTCCATCCAACTCAGTCAGTCAACCGCGGCACAGCGAGGACAGGCGACTGGCTGCCTCCTGCAACTAGACTAAATGTGGTTAAGCCTCGACATGGAAAGCTGTTCAAGCCCAAGCAAACATCTTTATGAAAGAATATGAGCCTAACAAATACCATACTCTTTTTTAAAAAAGTACTCATCCTGTCTGATTCCCAAAAGAATTTAATTAACAGCAAGCTCAAGTACTCCTGTGAGTCTCTTTTCGTGCGTGTATGCAAGCATTTTGTACATACTGCTTTTGATTTATTGTAATTGATCTGTTTAAACTAATTTGTGTTCTGCCTTTTCTACTCAGACTATTTCCTGCCCCATAAATATAAAACTTTCTTTTTCTATATTGACACTCAAAGCACTTCGAGACACAAACATGCCTGACTTATCTATTATAAGTATGATAACGTACATAATTACGTTGTATGTTCAACTCCATGGAGCTGGCAATCAGCTGAAGCCTGAGCAGCATTTCAACAGGCTACAAAGGAGTGGGAGAGGAAGGACAGCTTAGGCAGAGGGGGTAATACGAGCCAGGAAAATAGATATGGAACAAGCAGCCCAACTCGCTAGAATACACAAAATTGGAGTTCATTGGAGTGGGCAGATCACGAGGAAACAAAGCTGGAGGTAGGTTAAATACGGTCAAGGAGCTTTAAGACGTGTGGATAATAGGAAACATCATTAATTTTTGCTTTCAGTTTAAAAAGCCCTGTGTTTTGAGAAAGTAACAGAGTGAAGGATGGATTAAAAAGGCAAGAACTGAAGGCGGGAAGGAGACCAGTTGGAGGTTGTACAATGGTGAACGTGATTGGTTAGCAGGGTTTGCATTGGAATAGTGCTTATAATGGAATGAGGCCATGAACCTGGGCTTAAGACCAGGGACCAGGGTTATTTTAAAAAGGAGTGCAAAAGGAAAGGACAAATTCAAGAGCTATTGCACAGAAGTAGGACTTCCAGACTGACTGAGGAAGTGTGGGGTGGCAGACATGCGGGAAGGAGGGAAGTATCCCTGGGTTCCTGGTCTTAGGAACGAGGAGGAGAGTCCTATTAAAGGGTGACAAGAACAGAGAAGATTTCAGGAAGTCAGAAATATTGAAGAATGTGGTTTTGTTTTTTCTTTCATAAGCCCTGGAGACATTTGTATATTCTTATTGCCCATTAAAGTGAAGAGCTAGTAATGATTTCTAATTATCTGCCAGGCAAATCTGAGAGCTTGTTTTATTAGAAAACTTCAAGCTGGCCATCTTTCCTGAAGTGCACTTATTTCAAAGACCCTTTAACCCACCAACTTTACCTCTAGAAATGATTCCCAAGGAAATAACTGGGGATACCCAAAGATTAATGCAGAAGTTCGTTATAAAAATAAAACAGAAGAAAACGAAATATCTACTAGTGAGGACAATTTAAACTAACTTTGTAATATTTAGCTCACCACTAAAAGGAATGCAGTATATACCATTGTTCTAAAGCTCAAAAGCAAGCAAAACTCAATGAGAAATTGTTTGGCGGACACCACTCCCCCCACCCCCCACCACCTCAATGCACCTAATGACAACAGACAAGCCTGAGGACAGAGGTGACTTGTGAGCAGAGGGCAGGACACACAGGTAACAAACAGCGCGGGTGTACTGGTGTATTCTCAGTGGCTTTGTGCATGTTTTTTAGGCTGCATAGTTACATATATATAGCACAGTATATGCAGTAATATTACATATTAAAATGTTAAATTCACGCCTTCAAAAATATTTAGTATTCAGCAAAAATGCATACTAACAACATAAAGTGGAAAAACAGCCAAAGGAGTGTATTCATAAGGTGTCCAATTTAGGAAAAATTAATATTTGCATATATTTGCGTGTTGTATGCATACAGACAGGAATTTGAATATTAGTGTTTTAAAATTTCTTCTTTATCCTTCCAAAATTTCCTACAAGAACATTTTACCTTGGCTTCCTGCTGGTTTAGCAGTTAGGCCCACTGCCTGCAGCCGAGGGTAGTCCACATGCATTCCCAAGGACCCAGGTTTGCATCTGGGGTGAGGACGGGGGTGGGGAGGAACAGCCATGATGAAAAACTAATTAAAAATAACTGTATTTCTTCCTCCTTTCTCTTCCTTTCTGCCTGCCTACTTGCCTTCATTCCTGATTGCAGCTTTCCTTTAAAATAAATAAAAAAATAAATACATAAACAATGTATCACTTTAATCATTAGGACAAAAAGTCAAAAACCTGGATGCATACGAAGTTTATGAAAAGGGCTTAATGTCATTATTCAGGAAAAACAGAGATGACCATATTTGTGTATTTTATATTTGCAGCATTTTCAAAACATGAGTATAAAAAGGCAAAATACATAGCTCAAAACAAAAACAAAAACAAAACCCTACAAGTGAGATGGTTAAAAACTTTGTAAAGTTTCATGGTAAGACTAGAGAAGTGATGGATTTTAGTAAGATTTAAACTGATGTCCAAAAGAAGTAACAGTAAAGGAACAGTTCAGCAGGGATAGCAATTCTCACATTGGTAGTGATCCATTAAGTTATGAGGCACCTTAATACCTTTTCTTAGGTGAGACTCAAAAATGTTTGGATTACTAGATAGTGCCATCCTTTCTCTTTAAACTCTATCTACTTATGTGATCTGCTGGCTGGTTGTGGGGTGGGGGGGTGGACTTCCCTGTTGTGTAGTGCTGGCCATGGCCATGTGATTCAGTTTGGTGAGTGGAGTGACGGCTGCCACGGCTTACACCAGTAGTGGAGAAGCTGCAAGAGACATCCACTAGCTCTCTGGTCCTTTCTTACAGTCATGACACGGGTTATCCTTTGAGTCTGGACTTGACAGAAACGTGGAACACAGTGAGAATAGAGTTTTGCTGAATCACACATCAGCAGACATATATCTTGAGAAAGACTGTCATTACTGCAAACCACTGCGATTTGATGGTTGTTTGTAATACAGGGGTGTGTGTGTGTGTGTGTGTGTAGTAAACCAAGAACTAGGTAGGTAAGATGACCTCTCCAAAGTTTCATGTCTGGAAAACAGAAGGCACTCCCAGTACATTTTCCACATATCATATGCTGCTTTTCTTTGTGATAGAATGAACCAACAAAGAGCATCTAAGGCAAACCAAAAATTCTTTTTCGTTACAATGCTTTTTGTATCAAGGGAGACCAAATGGGTCAATGGAGTTTACTGATGACCTATTTCAAAATGCTTCATGTGTGTTTATTAAGAATCGCTTCTTATCTCAGAGTTTTGAACCTAATCTTGCCTATTTCCTCTTTCAATGGAAGAGAACTAATAACAATACAGTATACCACTTCTTTAAACAACCCACTTTTCAAAATTCATTCATACAAAATCTCATGTAGAATTCTGTCACTTTTGATTACCTTACTCCCATCTCTTTACCACCAAATTAGATAGCTCCCTTTTTCAGAAACCAGAAGATTGTGATGACATATATATGCAGATGGTGATTCACAATACACTATAAAATCAAAATGTATGAGATCTAGTTGCAGCTGTTCAGGTGATTGGCAAAACTGTACAGATCTCTGGGTTTTCCCTCAACAGAACAACAAGGGAATAATTCCCTTTGCATATGCAGGGACATTTTGTTTCTTTGTCTGGATCTTCAACTCAATACTCAAAGCTCCTCTGGAAATGGCAGCAGAGAGACTGAAACACAAAATGGCAGGCGAAAGAGAGGCTGAAACACGAGTTAGGGAAATGGAATGAGCAAATGGAACTTAGATCTATGTATAAGTTTCACTAATGGACATTTGTAAAACATCAAACTATGGTTTTTTTCACCCAAGTTTGAGTTTCTTTATGTGTGGAAAGGCAAAGTGCCAAAGGATTCTTGTTAGAAAAAGCCGAGGAAGCCACCTTTGTGTGAAAAGGGATGTTCTTTTCTGGGACTCGGGAAAAGTTGAAGCTAGAGTCCACAGGTCAGGGCTTGCTGACACCTGTCGGTCCCCAAAGAACAGGGGCAAGGGCCCCACGGTGCTGATATGCCATCACAGAAACGTTATTTCTGCTCTCTACCCTGCTTTTCTCTATTTTTACTGCTCTTCCCTCCTTTGATTGTTATGAGTAATTACCAATGAAATCTTAATTCAATGTTCTGTTTTCACAGTTATATTTTAGTGAACATGGTTTTTATGGGCTCCCTCCTTTTAAGATGCTTGACCCCATTTTTCTCATTAGGCCTGAATTCACTTTCTCTAGGGATTTTCAAGATCACCCTGGGAGGAAAACCTATACCTCTCTTTCACAGATTGGTTAACAAATTGAGGTTGTGTGATTTTTACTCTGTCAATCACAAAATGAATAGGAAACCAAATGTCCTTTCTCTCACTTATAGATTTTCCATTACATTAGCTGCTTCTTTCATTTCCTTCCTTTGTCACCCAATTTCAGTAAGAGACAAGAAAATAAGACAGCTCCCAATTCAAGTCTGCACATGAAATCAATGTTTCTTAGTTTGGTTATTTTCCTAAATTATAAATGCTACTAGAAATTAGCTGCTTCTAATCTGCTGTAGATGAAAAATCTGAATAACCCACCCTACTAGAATAATCTCTAAAATAAGCATACATTAGTTCCAAAAAAGGATTTATCAGACTGTCCCGTGAATAACAGGCATGAGCTTTTTTAGTACAGTTATTGGTAATATCTGTTCTGGCTACACAGAAATGTTTCCTGTTTCCTTTCTTGGCTATAGGGTAGGTCCCCAGTAGTCACATCCATTCTGAGATCTTAAAGTCTAATAATAACAACTTCAATGTTAACATCCAAGGAAATGCTTCATAGGTGTCAGACACGATGCTATAGCATTACATAGAAATCTCTTACAAATTCTACTATGATGAGGAAATTGAGATGTGACTACTTACGTAAACTGTACGAGTTTAGACAGTGAATGAATGGTCAAGCCCCAAATTACAAAGACCTCTAGAACATATTATTTCCCTAAAGAAACGCAGTAAAGTATAACTGAAACTTTAAAGTGGGTAACTAAAGAAAACTTTCATTTTATCTGTCTTCTATAAATTTTCACAAGAATATATTTATATAGCAATCATATAATGAAAAAATTTAAATGTATTTTTAATATTATCACACAGAAATGTGCAAACCCAGAGGATTCAACAGTGAATTTCCCCAAGAACTTAAGGCATAACTACAAGCTTATACCAACTCTACCAGAGAACCAAAAATAAAATAAAACTAAATAATGGTGGGGAGGGACTGTCAACTTGTTTGAGGTTTTAGGGTTACACGGAAACCTGACAAAGACACCAAAAAGCAAAAAAGTTGCAATGTAGTATCTTTCGTAAACATAGATATAAAAATCCTCAACAAAATACCAGCAGATCAAATACGGTAAAGTATTAAAAGGATAATGTATCATCATTAAGTTGCATTTATTCCAAAATGCAAGGTTAGCTTAATACTCAAAAACCAAAGTCATCCACTATAACACAGAGGGAAAAAAGAAAAATAATACCATCATTCAGTAAAGAAAAATAATCATTTGAAAACATTTAACATCGATTCATTAACAACTCTGAGCAAACTAGCCACAAAAGTAAATTCCTTAATCTACCTACAGGATATTACAAAAGACATAAATCTAACATAGTTAACAGTAACATTGAAATACTGAAAGTTTTTTCCCTACTTATATCCAATGTAAGACTAGAACTCTTAACTAGTAAATCAGGCAAGATAAAACAGATATAAAGAAATAAGATGGATGCTATTTGCAGACAGTATAATTGTGTACACAGAGAATATAAAATAATCCACAAGCCTACTGTATGAAAGAATGAATGAATTTAGTATGTTTCTTGGAGGTATATGTATGCACAAACACACAGATGGAATAGTATTTCTACATATCAGCAACATACAAACAAACAATACAAAAGATATCTTCAATAAGTGTCAAATAACAAAAAGATCAATTTAACAGTGTCCAGGTGTGTGTGCGCACACACACACACGATTTATATGACAAATTGATGCAGAGAGGATAATACTTTCAATATACTGGCATGGTTGCATACACATGTGAAAACCAATCTTTCTCACACTATACACAGGAATCAATGCTAGATGGATTGCAGACCTCATTGTAAAAGGAAAAACAACGGTTTCAAGAAAAAAACCAAAGGAGAATATTTTTATGACAGTGGAGTAAGCAAAGATTTCTTAAAATATAATTATTACTTATTCCTTCCCCATCCCCCAAATCACCTTGTGTATATTAAAATAGAGTCAGTACTTCTCAAGATAAATATGAATGAAAAGGGAAGCGAAAGAGTAGATACTGGTAATGCATCTATCTGATAAACGACTCATATCCAGAATAATGAACGTCTAGAAAACAAAACCCAGTATCAGATAATTGAAGAGCAAAAGACAAAAGAGGTTTTCCAAATACCAAATATATATATAGAAAAGGGTTCAACTTCTCCAGTCGCCAAATGAAAATAACAATGAGACATAACATACCATAACACTCTGATAACTAAATAATACTGAATATTGATAAAAATGTGGACCAATTCAAACTTTCATAAACTGCTGAAGGTATACACATTTGTATTTCCAAAGCTACTTTGCAAAATACTTGGCAGTATCTGCTAAAGCTGAACACACACACACACACACACACACATATACATACATATATATATATATATATATATATGTATATTACATACTATGACCTAGCATTTCTTCTCCTGGTAGAAATTCTAGTAGAAATGTGTACACATGTTAATCAAAAGACAACTAAAGAATCTTCAAAGCAGTATTCTTGCTTATAGTCCTAAGCTGGAAACAACTCACATCTGCATGCCCAGAACCAGGTACTCTGGTAGGGCGTGGCCATGGGTTAGGCAGCTCTGCCACTAAAGGAGCAGAGCTAAAGGTTTCCTGCTGACTGCGCTCTGTGGCTAGGCAGTAGGTCAGGTCCTTGCAGATATGGGAATGTGGACAGTTCATCTCTTTTAACCACGGGGATAAAGACTTAGGGAAATTATAATTGTAGCTGCAGTGGTTACAGATAGGGCCCTGAGTGAGTCGGCGTCCAAAGATGATTGGTCTTAAAACTTCAACGAGGAACAGTGATGTTCTTGTGACATGTTTAATACCCCATCCATGGTCAGTGATCCAATTCTTTGGAAATCTGATGGTGAGAAATCCGGTTAAGTGAAAGAGGCAGAGGAGACAGGTTGACAGGAGTTACATATATTGAAGTTCATCGTAGCAAATATTTCCAGAATGAGTTTATAATTTATTATGTTTTCTGCAAGGTTATGAGGAATAGATTTCCTTACTCAACTGAGAGTTCTTCCTCCTTTCCTAATAAAAATACATGATCTGCATTCTTTTTGCTACTTTCCACAGGCAGTTTGGCAACAGCTTCTTCTTCTAATTGTTAAATTTTCAGCTCCATCACTACTCACAATTGTGCATGTATCTGTGTGTGCGGAGCACATGTGTGCAGGAAAAGAAAGCAAAAAGAGCAAGTGAGATTGTCCATTAAATTAAATAACGGTTTTTATGAGACTGAATTACTTCCTTAATGAAAAATGCCCACCAGGCGTGGGATAATTACTGAATGTAGCTTTCCTGAATTTTCAAATGTGACATTTTTCTTTCATTGCCAGCAGCTTAAAGTCCTTTGTGGTATACCCTTGTGGCATGAAAGAATAATTTTTCTTTTTAAATGTTCAAAGAACTAAATAAAGGATTTCAGAAAAGTTGAGTATGAATGTCTGCCATGTATGTGCGTACTGGTTTCAGGGGTTGTGGAAATAATGACAACTGCTGGAAATATGTGTTTTCTCAGGAAAGTTACTGCTTTCTGGATATTCCTCTTATTGCAGAGGAAAATAACTGTGCATATAGATAGTAAACAAGGCTATCAAAACAATCACTAATACCTGTAACTGAACTAAAACTGGAGATCCATAACTTCAAAATGAAATACCTTATTAGTTAAATAATTACACATCTGCTATGTACTTAAAAGCCATCTTCACTGACTACAGTCTGTTACTAAAGAACATTTCATATGTTGACTCAGACTTATTTGTGTTCACCCCATTCATGCCGCTTATAAGGCCACAGAAATCTTCTGAGCGAAGGCTTCCAGACGTTAGAAGGAGTCACAAGCCCAGAGAAGAGATCTGGCAAAGCAGTCAGGGAATGAAAGGGGTCCTTCTGAGAATGCAGAAGCACTCTAATGCCAGATCAGAATATGATTATTTTACCAGATACTGCGTAAACATGATGGACAGCTCAAAGAGATGACCTTGACAGCCCCTCTCAACTTCAAGAATCTATGATCAAAACTTTGATCCATACTGAAAATAAAAAAATTGAAAAATAGTCATCGACATATTTGAAGAACCAAGAAACATATATTGTTACTTCGGCATAAGGAAATGATATAATGCGCTGAAAACTATAGGGGCAAAATTTGTCTAAATAGTAAGAAATCTATATTATAACACAGTGCTAGTGAGAATTACTCAATATAGTTGATTGGAAAATGAATCAAGCCAATAAAAAGTAGATTTTGGGGAGGTCCCTATGATGAATGGTTTCTGCTTTAATTCATATTTTATATTAAGTAATTTAAAAGAAACATTAAATAATAATTTGCAATAATGAAATATTTAGGCAGTCTAGAAATTTTCAGTATAATCAATATGTATTAATTCACTGCTCTCAATCACAAATGTCTACCTGAGGTATATCTGCAGTGAGGCCTCAGTAACTTCCCTCTGCAGTATTTACATAACACACAACCTTTATTGGCTATTTCCTTAAATATCTGCTACCACAGTTGATGCTCTTTAGTTAGAGCCGACAGGCATCTCTAAAGCAAAAACACTTGTTCTCCTATTTCGACTTGTGATAAATGAAACTTTCCTGCTCCGGCTGAAACATGTGTCATGCTCAGGGTAAATGAGAAGGGAAGCATCATCAACTATCTTTAAACAGAATATCCTCAGTGTTCAGCAAGACTGTGACAGAAGCTAAAATTTTTTTCAGTTGCTTAAGGATGGTAGGTTTTGCTCTGCCCCTTTGCAGCTCATCTACATGTACAATTTTAAGCCCAATGTTCTCACAATCCAAGCCACATGCTACCAAGAAAAAACCAAAACACACAAAAAAACATTTGTCCTTGAGAAGACAACTTTACGTTCCCAAAATGACGCCGTTTTAAAAATATGAAAATCCCAAACAATATTCTGTGTTGTGTAGTCGTCTTTAAAAAAGCTTCCCACCAAAGTCCATCGCTGAATCTTTCCCCTCCTTCTGTGAGACATGGCAGCTGAGTAATCACGCAGGCTGCTCTAAAAATGTATGTGTGTCTACTTAATACAGGCAATTTATTTTGATAGCACTCACCTCTTTTTGATTATAGCAGGTGTTTCAAGGATAAATTTGCTGAAAATTGTATTTTGTTTAAACAGCAGCAGCATGTTCATTTATGGCCTTACTATATTAAAAAGCATTTATTGTCTGGCAGCAATAGATACAATTACAAACATTTGTGACAGTAATTGGAGCTATTACTCCTGCTTGGAGCCTCATGGAGACCAACTTATTGCCACCTGTATTTACATTTTGTTGCTGGTAATGGTAAAAGCTGGGGTTTTCTTTTTTTTTTTTTTTTTAAACTCAGTACTTTATTTTCCTTCCATTATATGAATATTTCTCAATAACAGGTCTGTCTACTAGAAAATCTGTAAGAATTATAAATGTCGTTTCTTCATTCTTCAGATTGGCAGAATCCCATTTTAATGACTAATACATAAAATGAATGCCTGTATGCTAGCCCACAGAAAATATCATAACTTTTAGCTCATGAATGTAAGACTTCTCTCCATACGGCCTATCCAACAGCCAGACTATAAGTCTGAAGAAGCATTTTTTGTCCCCAAATGGTAGCAACTTATAAATCCCTCTCAGTCAGAAATATTTGTTAAGTTAAACTGTGTTAACACTATTATACTGCATCCAAACAGAGTGATGGCAGAGGTCACAATAAGTTACTCTCTCCACTGCTTTGGAATGAGAAAAATACCCTCTACTGCTTCCAGATACAGATTTTTCTGCAGTAGTAAAAAGAGAAAGCCTACCACTGTACATTTTCTGCAGGATTTGGATTCCAATTTGAAGAGACTTAGATCTAATAAAGCAATTCTGTGGTCCCTACAGGTTCATTTAAATGGAATTTCACCTGCTGATTAATGAAGGCCTCTCTCCTCCCTCTTAGGTTTTAGCTCTCACAGTGACTAGAGCGCCGAAGGGCTCGAGTCTATTGCAATGATTCCATCTTTAGCACAATGACTCTTCTGGAAAGGTTTCCTGCTGTGAATTACCCAAGGCAACACCTGTATGGTTTATTTACGTTAGAACAAAATCCAATTGCTTGGAGTTGAAATTTAAAGTTTAAGGTTCTTTTTACAACTGCACCCTGACAAAGTCAGACATTGAAGAACAGGAAAGGAGGTAAAAGAAAAAAAAAGCAGTTCACTGAATCAAAGGCTTGAAATAATTAAAAACACAAGCTTTAGGATTGCCAAAGCCTTTTAAAAATCTCTATCTAAATTCCTTGTAATGAACCTGAAGATTTACATAATGACGAAAGGCATTTGGTGGAATGAAAGGGGGTACACCTAGCCAGCTATCTCTTAAAACAACAAAGCAGGAAACATTTAATTATAATTTGGAAAATAATCTATTTGAGTCATTAATCAAAATTTTAATTATAATATCCACAGGGCATTAAAACCTGATAGAACGTTTGTTCATTGCATTAAATACCTAACATTAAATCACTATAATGTACAATCTCTTAGAAATGAATACTGTATAATTGAAGAAAAGAGCCTATGTAAGGTTTAGCTGAAAGCTGATTTCAGACTTTCTGATCCTCCTTATTTCTGGGGAACAGGAATAAATATTACTGAGGCTTACTGAGATTCTACTGTAGTAAAAACTCTTGATTTGAAAAAGCATTCTCCTGGTAAAGACTAACGGCTTAGCTATTTTAAGAAGCTACTTTCCTTTGTTTCAATGAATAAAGTTGAGCGGCTGCATGTACACACACGTGGACAAGAAAAGCTAGGCCATTACACAAAACAGGACATCAGGCCACAAACTGCACCAACCGGTCCAGGAAGTCAAACCACAGCTTCTGTAGCAATAAGCCCAAATTGTCAAGTCATAACTGCCAGCTCTCCCAAACTTTGTCCCATACCTGCTTCCAATAAAGGACTAACCAGACAAAACCAAACCAAATATCCTCCCTTAAACAATCAGACAGGAAGCCCTGCTTCAAGTTATCCTGCTCCAAATGTCCAGTCAGATCCGAACATATCTGCAGGCTTCCCTCTGGTCCACGGTAACACTTTACAGTTCTCCAGCCTGCCTTCCAGTCTCTGCCAAACACCGCGATGAAGGTTAACTCCCTTGTTTTAGTAAGCTCTGAATAAATACATGTTTCCTTCACTATCTGAAAGTGTAACACACGTAGGTGGTATGATTTGGCAGGTTATTTTGAGGGTCTGGGAACATTAACATTTTTTTCGTATAAATGAATGAGTTCCCAGACTCCCAGAATAATCTACTAAATTATACCAACTAGGAATATTCTAACGTCACATAGGGGGGAGAAACCTGTAGCTTTTGCTTGTTCTGTTTAGATGATCTCCGTTTATGTCTACCGTTAAGTCGTCTTGCCTTTTTATGTTAAAAAGAAAACTACAGAAGATAGAATCATTTTCCTCAAGAAATTGCATTAAAGATTCAAAATTAATAAAAAATAGAGTGATAGCGAATGAATGTGCACTCTCCTTTTCTAATCCCCCAGAAATACTGGACACGCAGAATTCTCTGACAACTCAGCTTCAACTATGATTATTATTCAACTCAGCAATCAGTTGTCAATTGAGTCATTTAAAAGTTTTTTAAAAGGTATATGGAATTTTAAATATTTCAATCATGCAGAAAAATATTGTCCTTCAACAACTGTCTTAAATACCCCCAAAAGCTTCTAACACAAGTTGAAAATAGGTTATAGTAGCTACCTCCTGCAGGCTGTCTGACCATACACTCTTGGAGCAAGGAGTCACTGCACAAGATTTCTAAATCTAAATTTGATTGACTCTTTGTTTCTGCTTCCTGCAGTTGATGTTTTAGTCTTCAGCTGGACTTCCACCTTCAACAACCACTGGTGTCCCCAAATTGGCTCACTGGCATAATCCATTTCTTGCTATTGGTCTGTATTCTTAGATCTTATGGTCCTTATATTTGTCCATAATCTAAGCACCAGGCTCTTTCTTGACTGTTTTGTCATTTCTCCACTGGATCCCCGACCTCTGGGATTGATCTCTGCCAGCTGATATTGAGCAACCTAATGGCACTCAGCTGGAAACTGATGGTAACCTTCCAATACCGCTGTCAAACATCTAAAGGGGAGACTTGCAATTTTTAAGGATGTACGGAAAGGCTCATGATACAATGTTATGTTTAAATAAAGACACACTTCAAACCGTATAGAAAAAAGCACACAGAAATAGAGGTCAACATACGTAAATTGAGTCTTCTGGCCGATTCTACATGCTTTAGAACTGTTAATTCATGTAAATTCATGGAATTCTTTTGAAAACTCTTTGAGATAGGTTTTAAAATGAATTCCATTTTACAGATGAGGAAACTGAGGTACAGAGTACTTGAGTAACTGGCCCACAGGGTCCAAGAGTTAATGGTGTAAGTCCAGGAGTTACACTCAAAGCATCTAGATTTAGCATTTGTGCTTACATCCAGTGAGCTATATCATCACTAATCAAATAAGTCACTTACAGTAAACACATAGTAAAGTCAAGTATTGCTATTATTAATATCTTATTACAGATGCCTTTGCTAGGGAAAAAATTGGATACTTACATGAATACTTATGATACTTGTATGAATCTGATTATATCCCCTAAGGACCTAATAAATATTCCTTCAAATGATGGAAACAATAGCACAGAAATTTTGTAAATTCTCCCTAAATATGGACACAGGCACCAAATACAAGAAGGTTATGACAGAACACTATAAATATATAATAATATTATAACATAATAACATTTATTAGGTGTTAATTATGTGTGAAACATGGTTCTTGGGTCTTAACTCTGTAAGTTAATATAATCACACAAGAGGAAAAGGAGAAAAAGAGAGGTACAGTAGTGGGCCCTGGGTCGCAGAGCTACAAAGTGGTATAAATATGAAATTTGGGTGCCCAGAGAAGGTAAATGAGATAGGTTCCAGATATTCTGAGTCTTTATGGCTATTACAGTTCCAGTAAGTTTCTAAAACTCTGGCTCAATAAATTAAGCATTTGATAGTGGAACTAAAGTGTGTGATCACTAGCTTCTAGTTTACAGCATACTGCCTCTCTCCTTTACCCCCTGAGATATTGCTTCCATATTATTTTTATAATTAAAAATAAAGTTGCATTTTAAAAAGACACAACAATCAGGATAATTCTTGAGTTATATTTCTCTAGTTTGAGTATAATCGCAGGTATTTCCTCTAGTTCGTAATTCCAACAGGAGTTACGTAGCACTATAAGGTCTAGTAAAACAACAAAAGAGATAAAAACACAGCAGAAGAGAAAAGGATAAGATAAATAAGGAGGGAATAAACAAAAAGTACAAGATGTAGAGTCTCTATGTATCAGCAATACTTAAAGAAATTTTATTGGGGGGCACCTAGGCCTACTCAAGTTTTGGTGCACTCCGATTGTCTTCTAAGAAATTGGTGGCTGAGCCTTCCTGAACACTTGATCACTACTGAGGAATTACCTAGAGTGGAAATGACCTAAGATTTTGCTGAAGCTATTGACTCTCTTAGCAGATTTTTGTGTCTTTTGACATATTCCAAGCTGGGGAAGATCTGAGTTGGTCTCTGGGTATATAACTACTCTAGAAGCAGTCATCAGGAGTATTCTCTATGACCAATTACAAAAACAGAAGGATTAATATAGTCCATTCAAGTCAGCACATAACGGAAATCCTTTATTTTCAGTTGTGGAACATATTATTTGTATTTTTGGCAACATATTTATTTTCTCAATTGTAATTTGTGTAAACTAATATTAAATTTCGTTCTCATTCTTTGAGAACTGGCAACAGAAACAAGTAGTTCCAGAAACAAGGATAGGCTAGCCAACAGTAAGGAACCTGATTACAATACTATGGAGAATATGCAAAACAAAATACTGGTGTATGGTAGGATCTTATCCAAGCATATATTCTCTACTATGCAAAAAGAACAGAAGAGAAGGTTTACTTGTCTTTGGTAAATCCCTGTTAGGAAGCATCTGAGGAAGAAAATGAACTCGTGAAAAAAGAAAAAGAAAAACATAAATTTGATCTAGCGCCAAATAAATATGGTACTTATGTACTATTAACACAAGGTCATTTTAAAAGCATTTATAATGCATTTAAATAATGGATGTCTTTATTACTTATCTCCCTCATCTCTATGTTATTACTAATTAATTTAGCAATAATCAGGAAAATGCATTGATCTGAAAATAATTTATTTCCCCTCAAACACAAAGTTGGAATGTCTAAATGTCCTGAATAGCCTGTGCTGGTTATTGTGTTGGCTAAAAGTAAAAGAGGGTTTGATTTTGTTAGAGTCAGGACTGAAGGAAGAACAGGTGGGGTGTGTCACAATGCTGGAGTCTGCCTATTCTGATGGAGGAGGATGAGTCTGTGAGGAACCTTGTATGTTTCACCTCAATTATTTTTATTTTTGACATCTCAGAAATAATTCCTGACTAATTAGCTCCACAGTCTCTCAAATCAATGTATAACTTTACTTTTCTTAAGTAAACTGAATAAAGAATTGACCTTAACACTGCATTTCCCATTTGCAACCTCTGAAATTCCAGGAAGAGAAAAGTTTATGAAATACTAGACACAAAGATCAAATGATCTATAAAAGAATTCTGAAAATCCAATCAAACATTCATGTTTTACCACAAAAATAATTTTCACATGTTCTAAAAAATACTAAGTAAAAACCTTTCATCTAATACTTCGGAATGATGCCTAAAAATACTTGATTATATGTATATCCCCATAAGATCAAGGCTGGTAATGCATGACATGAGACTAAAACGCCAACTTTTAACTCATTAATTCTTCCCCAGATCAAAACATTGATTCTCTAAGAATTTAGAATTGTGATTATTGCATTAATAGTCTGTAATAGAATTGACCTGTACTTAGTTTTCTAAAACTGTACAGGTTTGTGGTTACATTTATATTTTTTCTCTTTGTATTCAGTTACTTCTATTATGAAGAAATCAACGACCACAGTAAAAAAAAGTGCTCTTGTGTGATCCCAGTAGGCTCTAAATTGGATGTTTGATTTTTCAAGTTTACTGATCTTGAAAGTAAACAAATTAAACTTGTTTCCTAACGGGATTAAGATGTACTCAAAAGTTCTGAACTACACAAATATTTTAACTTGTCATTCTAACAAGCATCACAAAAATAGCAGTTTTTAATTTTATGAAAAAAGATTTGTTCGGACAAAACCAAAAAAATCAGAAATTACATTTCACCCCCAAATTCTTATACATTATAAATTCCAGCAGAGATCTAATCAGTGAAGAAATCCTTAATACAATTTCACATATGAGAGATAAGTGAACAAAGTTTTCACCCCCACTGTAGTCAAAGAATAGTTGTTCTTCATAACGATGGCGTAAATATATGATAAAGAGACTGCAGTTTTACCACTTATCTTAGAGAAAGTTTGCTCCACAGCTGTCCACAGTCTAGGATGATTGCTGCAGTCCTCACTCTATTCTAAGCTTGCCCTTGGAGTCTAGGCTACTTCTGACCTTTTCTAGGATATAATTCTGCAACTCAAATATATTCCAAGAATGAATTAGCTTCTCAGGAACTCTGAACATAGCAATATTTGCAGGGCTTCTACTTCAGGGGCAGAAACAGGAACATATTTTCAAAGTGACAAACTTTCCTAAAACTTTGGTTCCATAATGTTGGGGCTTGTCTGCAGTATCCAAAGATGAAAGTTCTTCAGTTTTCTCTACCTAGATTTCTCTCTGGCCCCTGTTGTACAAATTATTACACTACTTAATGAGAATAGCAGAGTCTAGCCACCTAGTTGTTTGTTATAAAAGCCTTACTTAGGAACTGTAAATGAAAAGAAGAAATTTGATGAAATGGGTCAGCTCATCCGGCATAATCTGGACATCTTATTGCATATGATTTCTTGATTATTTGCTGAATATTTAACTTTCATTCATATGTACTAAACAGAGTGTGTAAAACAATTTACAGAATGTCTTCTGTTTCTGCTATCCTGTGGAGTTCTAAGCCACTTCTAACTCTAATCAGGTGGTGTACAGTAATGGAATTCTCATTTCACTCACTCACTATTCACCTAAATGAAATATAATTTCCAAGAAAATATGTCAAAATATATTGTGAAAATACCCCTCAGTCTCATTGTTAACATGACATGTTTCAAATTATTTTAAAGATCTATTCCCAGCCTTTTGAACCATGTTACATTATTCATTTAACAAAATTGCATTAAGTCTCTATCAAAGCAAAAAACACTGGAAATTGCATCCGACCACCCTTCATAAATCATTTGTATAACTGGCAGTGCCCTGACCTTCAAACTGCCTTCTAAGAACATATTTGAACAAAAGGTGTTCTCTCTTCGGATACCTTATTGTCAGTCCTGATCGTGACTTTCAGTTGTGGTAGTACACGTTCTACTTCCAGACTCCACGCCGCAGCATCTGTTGTGGATTCCAAAATATCTTCTTGTTTGGCAGACTCGTTCGTATCCTAAGAAAGGATAGATATCACAAGATGAGAGTTTATAAAAAGAAATGGCAAAAAATTTTGAGGCATTTTAGCAGCATTGCACAATTTATATCAAGCATGGTGGTGTTAAAATTATAGTGGCGGTAGAACTTCTTTTCTACCCTCCTATCCATGTTGAAAGAAAGTAATGCACCAACCTAGTAGAACAGCAAAATAAGTATTTTAAAAAAGAAGCAAACAGATGATTCAACATTTTTTTTACGAACAATGCTTTTGGGATGTCAGGTTGAGCTCACACACTCTCATCTAGACGTGCCACTTGTTTGTTGCTAACACACTTTTGGTAAACAGCGCTGTCTTAAATTTGAAGACACTAGACTGAAATACAGACGCCAAATCTCAAAGATAAAATTTCGGAGATTTGTAAATCTTGTATTCATAATTAAAGTGAAGCTTGGTTGGTCAAAGTATAATGTAGCTTAAAAATGTGACTGGTTACAGGCCTATTTGAACTCAGAAAGAATGGGGCCCAAATATACGCATTGGGTTTCTGTCTAAGTAATCAAATCAATTCATTCCTGTTTTAGAATCACAAATGGTTCAAAAAAAACGTTCTTCCCCATTTCCCAGCCCTTTACATTTAGCATTAAGGATATAGGAATCTAAAAACAAAGAACGTACAATTAATGATTTAAAGATAAACTATAAGGCATTAATGTTGGTAGCAATTATTCCTTTTATGGGGCCTTGATAAATTACAAGAAAATATCAGGAGAAAACATAGGAAAAAAAAGAGATTCAAGAGACATAAACAGTCAAATACAATATAGGAACCTTCTATAGATTCTAATTTGAACAATCTGTCAGCAGATGATTCGGGGAAAATGAGAGAAATTTAAATATGGAAGGATATCAAATACATTAAGAAAGTTTTATTAATTTAACAGATATGACAATGGCATAGTGGTTAGCTTTTTTTAAAAAAAGGCCTTAAAACTAAATATAAATGATAAAATAGCTAAGGTAAACTGACACGGTGTTTGAAATATACTTTAAAATATTATGGAGCAAAGGAAAAAAAGAGGAGTGTTTTAAAACAAATACCATTGACAAAATGTCATTTGTTCAAACTGAGGAATGTTGCCTAAGCATTCATTATCTTATTCTAATTTTTGTATGCTTGAAATTTTGCATTTCATATTTGCATTTTATAAATTTGCATTCATTCATATCAAATTACAAATTTAAAAAATAAAAGACTATAAACAACCTCATAGTAAAATTACATTTTCAATGTGAATTTATGTCACTAAAAGACGTTTCTTAAATGAAGTTCATTAGAATAGTCTTTCCAATCAAGTCTAACAGTAAGTAGAAAAATAGCTTTATGTTTGGGTTTGCATTTTGGTGGGAATTTGTGGACTTCGGCAGCTTTGAATTTACTTCCAACTGAGTCTAAGGCACCACTAACATAAGAAAGCCTCTCTCCTAACACCTAGCTCATATTCTCAAGTCCTGAAGAGACTCACAACCATAAAGGAACAGATATTGCTTTTTGTTCAGAAATTGAGGGGGCTATATAGTTTTAATCTCTATTAGAAAATGGATAAGTTACACATGCTTTTGCAAGATGGCGTCTGAATGTATTCGGCTACATTAGATTTTTTTTAAAAATAGAAGTTAAAAAAGAGTCATTAGTTTAAGAAACGTAAAAGGTGGAAATTCTAAGTGAAAAAAAGTTTACTATTCTATTTTAAACACTGCCGAAGTACTCAGCTAAATATAGAAACATTCTATTATTTTGAGCACTTATTTGAAAGCTACATACATCTATATAAAATGAATTCAGGGTAGTACAACAGACCGAAGCTAAGAAAGGGCTATGTGTGAAAGGCAGGTATGTACGAGGTTATATAAGAATATACATAATGGCTGAGAATAGATACTGGGTCTTCTAGCTGAAACCTACACCCACGGGGAAAGTTCTCCGTCATGTAAAACCAGGTTGGATCCAAACATGCGCATGACTTGGAAATGTCAGGAACTCAGGGTAGGCTTATGGGGGTGCAAGGGTGCATGAGAGGGATGTGTCAACGGCATGTGAGCCCTGATATTGGACGCCTATGGTATAGGCACAGGTTTTTCTCCTGCCACGGCTATGGACCCCCTTTCCCAATCTCACAGAGCCAGTATGAGTCAAAGGGGCACATTCTCTCAGCAGCAGTTGTGCGTGATTCTCAAATATTATGTAGATAATCCAGTCACTGATTTAAAAATGTGCTTTATGGAGCCACTGTTTGGGTGAAGTGAAGCCGGATGCTACCAGCTAAATCCCTCAGTTAGTGCTCCCCAACCACATCCCGACTTCCAGCTCCTTCCAGGAGGGCAGGGTCTGGAAGCACCAAACAAGCCAGAGGAGGCACCCCACTTTCTTCAGGCCTGAACACAAGTTGTGCAAAACATACTCAAAAGCGCTGTACTCAGAAAAGGGAATATTTTTCTAATTTTCAGAAAAGGCAAATAAGTGGGCTAGTTCTGAGTGGACTCAGACTCAGAATCTAAGAGTTGGTGGGGTACGTGAAGACCAAGCGCTGCATTAAGATATCCCAGGGCCAATGCTGCTATGCTTTTATACTGAGCCCTTTAGTACATGTATTTACCCTACTTAGTTTATTGTTTGCTTCCCTGCTAACTCCTGCTGGCAATGTCCTAAAATGTTTGTAAACATTGAAGCTCAAAAGCTCACTCCTAGGCCATAGTTAACATACTGAGGAGATAGCCTAGAGACCAGATGAAGAAAGGGGGCAAGAGAACATCAGGTCTGGTGGGGCAGCATTAACATATTCAAACTCTCTAGTCTCTTTCTACTTCCATAATTCCACATCTATTTCATTATCTCACTCTTCACTCACCATTTCTGCATGCCTAATAACTGCATGCATTACCTGAGCAAGTCCTGCATAGGAAACAGAAATCATTTTAAAACTCTATACCATGCCTTGGTTATACTACTTTTGGAAAACGTTTCAAATTGTTTCTCCATTTAACAAATGGTATTTTATGTGGTGCTATTAGTAAAAGAGAAATAAACTGCTGTTTCCATTTAATCAAAATTTTGTATAAACATGACAAAGTCCCTCTCTGAAACAACATTAACTAAGATAAAGTATAGCTCTTGGGAAATTGCATTTTCCAGTTAATGCTGCTGAAGAAACAATTAGAAGCTCAATAAGACAGGGATGAACTGGAAGTCTCATTAATAATTAATTAATTTACCAATAAGTCATTTGTGAAGCTCCTATAACATGCAAGGTAAGAATCAGGCACTGTGCTCAGTGCAGAAAGATAAAAGGATCTAATCACTGCCTGCACAGACTTCATGGCCTATCAGAAGAATCTGAGACTAGTTAATGAGGGTAATAATTGGTCCTAAGAAAAAGAAACTGATGGGAAGTGGCCCTAAGACACTCAAAGGAAGAGCTAAAAATAATGGTGTAAACCATCCCATGAAGTAACCTTGGGCACCAAAGTCAGTTAAAAGATAAAACATGCAGTGTAACAGCTTGCTAAGAATCCTGCTCAAGTGAGTAATCTTTGCTTTTCCAGGCTAATATTAGAGCAGTGCATGCTCATGTGTAGACACATGCACATGTGTAATAAACATGCATAATTGGATGTGGTTAGTCTTATGGTTACAGGGGCGGAACAAAGGCAGGCATTATGAACAAGGGAGGTGATGTGCGGTTAAATAAAGCCCTTAGCTGGCCTCGGAGCTGTTGGATAACCTGTGTAGTACAGCAAAGTTGTTCTGGTCACACTCGGTTAAGTGTGAATACAAAATCAAATGTCCCTTCTATATATTTTCATCTCTTAGCTAACTCAGCTGACTCTAAGTACACCTTGATACTATCAGTGAGATAATGGACCTGATACGAATAGCAGGAGATAGATCTATTAAGTACATTTGCATGCAAAAATACTTACCAGTGATACACAAGTGGGAGCATGGCTCGTGTTTTTGGTATACCTGATGAATTGACCTCTTAAGCAAAAAACGTAAACGATGTCTTTGATGTGAAACTATTCCTCAAATGTATTACACATATATTATTGGAAAACTCCAAAGGGGCAAGGAGACTATAGAGGTCACTGGAGAGAGCAATATTAACTATGACTTCCTGATAGCAGCAAGGGTTAATTACCCTGGGACTCATTTCCGCTCTGCTATGTCTATTGCAACAGAAGTTTAGTACTACAGGAGCTCTTTGATCCCAAGGGGCCAAGTCGGGTTGAGCAGTTGGCTCTGGTTAAGACATTTTCCCATGGGGAATAAAGGAGAAGACCAGGAGTCGGGTAAGGCAGTATTTCTAAAACTTGACTCTCCACCCTACAACACTTTCCATGATCACTGACTGAGAAACAGCCTATCGAGTAAGGGCAACACATACGACTGCGTGGGCAGATCCAAAGTGAAACTCAAGGCTCAGGAATCCAAAAGGAGACATTCTCTTGGGAATGGAGACACCAAGTCGGAAGCTAAAGAGACATCACAAGTTCAGGTGGGAGTCAGCCAGGAGAACCTAGATCAAGAGGGTCTAGATAAAAACAGGATTCAGGTGAAAATGGCAGCTTCCAACACTAAGCTGGTAATAAAGCAAAAAATAAAGCAGAAGTGCTTAAATCTTCAATTTCCAAGTCAAAATTCCTTACTTTTTGGAGGATAAGCACGGCCA
Source organism: Solenodon paradoxus (assembly GCA_004363575.1). Lineage (NCBI taxonomy): Eukaryota > Metazoa > Chordata > Mammalia > Eulipotyphla > Solenodontidae > Solenodon > Solenodon paradoxus. Next base: position 184,544 of record RJWH01001282.1, on the reverse strand, counting down.
GACTGGATACTCCATACTGGTAAATGTTGACATTTACTGACAATAATTTGGTCTTTTCTTGATGTCTCTTATTGTACTATTCTATAATACGATGCCTGCCCACCCCCAAGTTTGAGAAATTGGGGTATGACTGATCCTACACTAAATGCTCCCAGATAGTTATCATTTTTGCATTTTTGTGTCTGCTTTCAAAGTGTTCCTGTAGCCTTTCTCGTCAAGATGCTAGCGATCACCTCTGGCTCTCTCCCTGGTTTCTTGTAGCCTGCTGCTCCTTTTCTTAAACTGCTGTAGGTTTAGAAACCTAATAGCTCAGCTTGTTAGAATTTAGGCAACAGAAGAACACAGGGGAGGGGGGAGTGAGATCTTAGAGGGGGAATGAGATCGGGGCTCCTCGCAGAAATCTGTTTAATGGAAATGGTTATATATATTTCGATTGCTCAGAGGCCTACAGTCCTCTTCACTTGTTGCTTTGTTCATGATAGGATAGGTAGCTAAGAAGACAGGTGTTAAATATAATATAGTTTTACTATTAATTACTATGAAGTAAACAGGGTTTCTTCTAAGGGTATGTAAAGTTCCTCTTCTTTACCATCTATCAATTAAATAACTCAAAATAAGAATAAATAGCATAACTTTAACCAAGAAAGGCATTTGAATTTCTACTGAAATTCAAAGATTTTAACAAATCACATATCAGGCAGAGAGTTATAAGATTTCATGTCTCTGCAAGTCAATTCTTCATGGTTAAAGAAGCCTAAATCATGCGTTTGATTCGCTATTTTCTTTCTAAATTAGGTTTTACATAATTTTACACTATGAAGAAAATTGTTTAATACTGTACAAAAAGTATTTTCAGATTTGTTCCAGATAACTAAATTAAGCCCTGGCTGTAATCTATTGTCTTTAAATATATGAAGTTCATACAAGTTATATTAAGCTCAACTTAAGGCCATCAAAAAAATTCCACTGAGTTATAATGTGCGCTGGAATTTGAATAAATTATGCTCCCACAAATAAAAAAGTAAAACTCCCCTAATTCATGTAAAATCAATTATATTTTCCAATAAGAAATTACTTTGGAATGAGAAACAACCTCCAGTATCATTTATAATTAATATATCTAATACTTTTGCTCCTACTTTAGTCAATTTAACGTACACTCAGTGCTAAGGTTAAATCATTAGTTTCCTCAAAATAAAACCAATCGAAAGTACCCCCAAGGAGTATATAGGGAGAAATTACTGCAGACATTCTACTTAAAATTACAAAATAAATTTATTGACTTATGTTCTGAATTTCTCTAAGAATATCTTTTCACAATATTCATGAGATGGCAAACTCATCTGAGTATATCAGTGCCCAAATATATTTGAAGAACTCGATTCATATACCTATAGACCTATCTAAAAATCTAATCAAATGTCAAGATGAAATCATTCCAAGACCCAGGCAAAGGGGGAGAAAACTGTCTTGAGAATCAGCACATTAGAGTGTGTTAAAGAGGGTGGGCTTGGAACCTCACGTCTGTCATTTACTAGCTGCTGGTCAAATCACTTCTTTGAATCACAAGATTCCCATGTACAAAATGGGGATAATAATAGTTTCTCCCTCATTAAAAGGGTCACTATGAGGATTAAATTAGATGACATATTTAAAAGTGTCTGGTACATAATAAGCTCATTATATACTTTAGCAATTATTTATCATTATCATGTACCAAGTATGGTAATAAGATTCTTTCATATGTGGATTAAATGCCCAGTAATAACACTAAGCATCAAAGAAATCTTATACCCATTTTTGCAAGTGAGAAAAGTGAGGTACAGAACCTTTAGGTAATTTCCCATGTCACATGATTAGTGGGTACAGTGCCCAGGCAATGTTACTCTAGAGCACACATTGAATAACACCTTACTCTCTGCAGATATATGTATATATATATATATATATATATATATATATATATATGCCTATCAATCCTTTGTCATATTGATAACGACTATATTCCTCCAGTTTATCACTTGTCTTTTAACTTTAGGGTCAACTTTATGGTGTTCCCCATCCCACCTCCACATATATAAGTTTTACATTTTATGCATTCAGATTTATCAGTATTATTCTTTTATAGTTTTTCATTTCTTTGCCAAGTTTAATTATGCCTATTTGAACCCACAGTCTTATCACTCATGCTTATGATTTTTTAATTTGATCCATGTGTAAGGTCATTTTCCATGTAAGTTATGAGGTGGGGAGTCCATTGTTTTTTCTAGAACTGAACAGTCTGCTATCCCATCATTTAATTGAATAGTTCAGTTTCTCCCCATTGATTTGCATTGCTTCATATACTAGTATAATAATATAAATTCTGCACTATTTCATTAACCTTGTTCTGCGTATCATATTTTTTTTCAAGCTTATAAAAAATTGCAGAAGAAGCACAAAGAATTCTCAAATACCCTTCATCTTTCATTCAGATTCACCACACGTTAGCATCTTATATAACCTTAGGGAGATTATGCATAAAGGGATATAAATGTTTCTATCTGGGTACTGAGATTTGGGGAATTTTCACATTATTCTTTGTGTTTTGTTGGTGCATGTGTTTGGTCTGTCCTTGTCTGACCTTGGTAGCAGTGTGATGATGGGTTCATAAATGAGTTAGGAAGCATTCTCTCCTCTTCGATTTTTTTTTGAAATTTAGGAAAGTCAGGCATATTAAATCTTTGAATATTTGGTAGAATTCACCAGTGAGCCCACCTGGTCCTGACTTTAATTTGTTGGAGGTTTTTGAATACTGATGCAATCTCCTTAGTCATAATCGGTTTATTCAGATTTCTATTTCTTCATAATTCAGTCTAGTCATAATCGGTTTATTCAGATTTCTGTTTCTTCATGATTCAGTCTAGGATGATTGTGTTTCTAAGAATTTATTTCTCCTCCGTTTTCCAATTTGTTGGTGTATAATTATCCTCATTTTTTTTTTCCCTAAAACAAGGAATAGATTTCACTTAAAAAAAAAAAAAAACATTTCTTCAGTGTGCCCTGGTGACCTAGTGGATAAGGCCACCGGACATGGTCCCTATACATCCAAAGGACCCAGATTCGAGACTGGGGGCCTGGGGGTGGGGAAAACAACCAAGATGAACATTTAAATTAAAAAAAATGTAAAAAGATGTTTAACGTCTCCAAAATAGCTGGAATAAGTGGTAAATACTTTAAGAGCTTGAATAAGTGACAAATAAGTTTTAATGGTGATGGTGAGATTTAAATTTAACCTTACAAGGATCTATGGGACGTAGATAGGAAGAAAAGTGACAATATGTGTAGTCAGGAAAGTATCATAAGCCAAAACACTGAAATAGGAATGAACATGCATCGTGAAGATCACAACGAGAAGAGAATAGGGACTTAGGAAGATGAATATGAAAAAAAATCGAATCCGCTATAAAAGACTTTAGATGCTGTCTGAGAATGTGAATTTTGTCCTCTAAGCTAGAGTTGAGACAGAGAAAAGTTAGAAGGTACGATGACTTTATTTGTCCAACAAACAAAATAATACATAAGATGCTAGTGTTTGGTGAATCTGAATGAAAGACGAAGGGTATTTGAGAATTCTTTACTTAGTCCCTATTAGATGATAAGTACTATTCAAGTCCAAACAGTGAATAAAATTATAAAAATCTTCATGAAAGAACATTCTCGTCATGTTTTATGAAATAAGTTGCAGATCTGTGGATCACAGGATTAAACGGGGCTGAGTACTAAGAAAGGTGTCTGAGGAGACAAAATTTGAGCTGAGTCGTGAATGTCTTAACGTAGGACAGAGACAATGAAATGGCATTTTGGTAAGAAACAAAGGAAAAGAGGAAGGATGGGCTAGGATAGGAGCAGAAATGCTCACACGATATATCTAAATCTATGAATGGGCCATTTGCTTGGAATAAGGTCTTTCTAGTGGGAGGAAATAAGGTTGGCAACTTGAAGTTATTAAACTGATAAGGGTCTTGAAAGCCAGACCAAAAATGTACTGTTTCATAATTTATATAAATGGACCACATAGTCAGTGAAAAGTCATAGAAAATAATTTCCCTCAGAAAGACCTGGTTAAAGACATGGTTTCTTAGAACAGAGGAATAGGGTGAAACCTATTTTGGACAAGAGTGGGAGTGGGATTCAAAGATAAAGACCAAAGACCATTTAGGACACTGCTGTTACAAAATCCAGTCAGGAGATGAAGGGAAGAACCCAAACTTGAAAGACAGTGAAGGTATGGGTCTGAGAGATATTTCAAAGGCAGCATCCACAGATCTTCGTGACTGACTACATATCCCGGATCCAAGTGAATTATTAGTCAGATATTAAAGCACTAACATGGTTAGGGACGGACGGTGCTGAGAGTGGGTGGGATAGGTTGACAGAGCCTGGGGGGTGAGTGGGGAGAACACATTCTGGGAACCTGTCTGATATATTAAATTTCATAATAAATATCTGCTATTAGTGTTGATTCAGGAAATATAACCTATTCATTTATAAAATGACAGCTCTCAAACGATTCCTGGAAAAAAATCATTAAACTACGTTTCATCAAATTCCTCTTCATCATTTCTGGAGGGGAGACCTTATATGACAGTAGAGTTAGTCTAGCAGATGTCCAATAATAATCCACGTGACAAATTATGAAAAGAGAGCCATGACATACCAGGGCTTTCTAATTTACATCAAAAATGCAAGTTTCTTGGTGATTTATATTCTATGCAAGGTTTTACTCAAAATATTCACGACAATCTAGAAATGTATTCGTAAGATTGGGGCTTTTCTATTTTTCTAAAGAATGCTGGTAACTAATTCCAATCTCTAGGAAAGCTGAAAAATTTTAGGTGCTGTCCACAGGTTATATTCGTCTCAGAACAGCCCTAGAAAGAACTGCATTTCCATTTTGCAGATAAGAAAGCAGAATCACAGAGAGGTTAATTCATTCTGGTCACATGGGAACAGTGACACACAGTCAGGATTTTATCTAAGGCTATTTCCACCACAGCTTCCAGACTCAAATCTGGAAGAGACCTTGAAAAGTCCTTGCTAGGCTTCTACTTTTTGCTAGGCTAACAACAAAACCAGGGTGGAAATCAGGATCTTTCCTATTTCAAGTGTGGCTTCAAAAGCTAGACTCGAGATCAAGCAAAACTCTCTTTTACCCCCGGTAAGAACTGCCATTTGAGCCTGTTCTGAGCAGAGGAGGAGAGCTTTTTTCTCTAACCCACATTTCCTGTGCCCCTCCAGATGTAAAACTGACAGGGTGGTACAGGGTAGTTTCCAGAGAAATGAAAGCATTTACTCGGTCATGTGTCCCAGCACCCTCAAACACGTGGCACTTTAATGGCTTCTCCTGCAAAATACCAGCCACCGACTATATACGCAGGACAAATACGCAGTGTCTGAGGCATGGAGAAGAGAGACCAGGAACCAGAATAAGTTGCAATGAGAACCAGTGGGAACCTATGGGGCAAACTATGCTCAGTTTATATTGGTTTTCCTACATTACTCAGAAAGGGCACTTTGTCCAGAAGGGAAGAGTGAATCATCTGTAAAAAAAAAGAAAAAAGAATTCAAGTATTTAAGACAGTACCTAAAGTGGATCCATCTTCTCCTCTTTGATTACAATACTGAAAATCTGCCACTAGCACACTCTGAACTGGAACCCAAATGATGTTTTTATCCTAAGCCCACATTTTTACTTCCTTGCAGCTTTGGCTTTTTAAGCTAAAAATTCTCTCATTCTTGGGACAATGAATTTTTTGCTAAGTAATTAAAAACCAATTGTGTTGAAACCTTTTGAGATCGTTGGTTTTATGCTGCATAACTCAGGATTTGGTTTCTAAAACCTCAAATTTAGCATCTCAAGGAAGAATGGTATCTATGGCATGTTTGAAAAAAATGTTTTGAAATGAAGTGATGGGCTTTTAAAAATAGAATTCAGAGAGCTTGCAGCTCCCCTCCCCTCTCTTCTCCCCGGGGGAGGAGAATGGCACATCTGTGTTAAGCTGCCAGAACAGAGCCTGTGAGTCTACTGAGCTTCAGAAGAGAGGGGAGCGACAAAGACGACTCATTACAGCATCGCTACCAGACAAGCTGACAGCGTCCAACCACATACTCAACTTAGAAGTGACCAGAACACCTCCTGAACACCCTGTCGCCAGGCTTCTTTCCCAGCTCCCACCCTTCACATCGCTGAACGTTCTCCTGTACCCTAACACAGCACACCCAGTCCAACTATCAGAGCTTTCAAACAGTGCCTGTGTCCTCTCCAATGGCCACGCAGGCTGTCGCTGCATTTCAGATTGCTAGCACACTCAGGAATCGGAGACAGAAGATGTGGAACTTCACGAGGTAGCCTTGAAAGCTAATATTCATCCATATTTTTTTTCCTTCTAAAAAAAAAGCGACATCAAAAATGCAAATAACTAACCTATAAATCAAAATGAAACCTTGGAAGGCAAAGCAATCCTTCACTAATTGCGGGAGTTATTTTCTTAAAAAGTATTTGGCAAAATCATCATTGGAGTAAGAGAATTAGAGGCAATCACATGATAAGGAAGATATGTATGTATAGATACATACATACATACATACATGCATACATACATATTTAAAGCCAAAGTAGATGAAAGTTCTGAAAAGCACTTGCTTCCAAAACAAACCAATTTTATCACTGTAAGCAATCATCGTCGGTAGGAAACCATTTTCTGAAGAACATAATTCTCAACATTTGTGAAATACTACTGAGTCATGAACCTGTTAGGCAGACATTCCAGAGTTAATCAATGGCATGTAGTATTGCTTTACAAATTCTTCCAGTTGGCGCTTACAGGCCTGAAATGTTGTGGCAGGCAGAAGATGGGCCACCGGGGAATCTTTCAAAGAAAGACAAGGCTCAGTGCTGGAGAATATCGACAGCAGCCAGCCTCCTGCTGTGTCCACCCTCAGGCTCTGTCTCGCCTGAAAAGGGCCACTTCACCCAGGGGTGTGCCCCAGGGTAATGGCGTCACCAGGCAATACACTGCGGAGCTCACCAGATTGGTTAAGGCTCTGCCAGGCTCTGTACATCAGAGCTACACTCCCTTCTGCCAACCCGGCTTTGTTCTCCCTTCTTTCACAGGTGTCTACTTCTAACAAATTCCTTGCACCCTAAACTCTGTGTCCACTTCCAGAGAACACAATCTGCAATATGGGCCTTTTTCATTTGCATTCTTCTCATGTTCCATTGACCACCAATCTGAAGAAAAGGCTTCATTTTCTTGAATTACCGTGATACTTAAGAACACACTTTTCAGGGTCTAGACTTCACTTTATTTAAGGACTAGAAGTAGATTTCTCCTTCCATTACCTACATGGTATATAGAAGAGGAACTACTGAAAAATTATTTTCTTCAAGAAGATTAAACATTACCTTGCCAATAAAATGAAGAATACAGAACTGCATTCATACATGTATTCATTCAATAATAGTCAATCCACAGCATCTTCAGCATACCAGGCATAGACCAAAAACCAGTACGAAAATAAAGTTCCTGTTCTAGAGGAGTTTGAATTCTAGTGGTATAGACAGACAATACAATCAGAAATTAAAACACATTAGGGTCAGTGAAGAAAATTAAAGCAGGGGGAGAAGCATTTACCATTTCAGGTAGAGAAACAACAGGTAAAGGGAACTGCTGTAATCTAAACCTCGCTAGGCAGGCACGGTCACACGTACACTTCAGTACATCAATTTCCTAGATAGTATGTATCTTTCTTGTTCTAGTGAAGAAGCCATCGCATTCAATTTGACAAAAATAATATTTCTCCTGTATTATGAGTCCACCTGTTACCTGAATCTGTGAGGAACTGATATAGCAATTCTGTCTTGGGGAAAAAGCAGCCTGAGCCACCGTAAGCCACAGTCAGATACAGCTGCCTCGGGCAGATGGCTTTAGTGGGCAGCATCATAAGCTTGCCAGATTTTTTAAAATATGAAAGGGCTTTCAGGCTCTTACTTTATGGCTGACCATCCACAAACACCTGGTGTTCAGATTTTTTCCCCTTATGAGATGCAACCATACAGACTTAGCTCTAAAACGGTAGACATTATACAATCTTTGTTTAAAGGATCGAACACCTAGGTAATACACAAAGGCACGGGACGGAGAGGGAAAACCCTTCCTTACAGAGCTTAACTGAAGTCAAAAATTAAAATTAGGACCAATAAGGTAGTGGCAGAAACAAGTGAAATTACCAGTATGCAAACTACTTGGCCCCGGGGGGATGCTAAATGGCCTTTCTAGATCTCTATGAATGCCACCAACAAAAGAATAACACCTATGACCATTTCTTTCTGAGAACAGCAGTTCATGCACCTCTACTTCTGTTTTCCAGTTTTTCTCTATTTCAGCAGCACTTTGCCGCCACCCTCTACAACACATACAAAGGCAGTTTACTTGCTCAAGGTAGGAATGGAACCATATACATGACCGGTTGAATTCTTGTTATGAGGTAAAAAGGAAAAAAGCAATAGATCTGGGAGTTTGGAGAAAATGAGTTCAAATTCAGCTATTATAATTTATTAGCATTTTAAAAATTAAACTGTCCCAAGGTTATACATTTCAGTTTCTGAATCTGCAAAATAGTGGTAACATATCAACTCAAATACTTGACAAGGTCAGTAAAAGGACGTTTCAAAGTACTCTGAAAATTGCAAAGTTATGGTAAATAATGTAATGCAAAAACTGGAGCTTGTCGGGATTTAAACGTTACCATTATTATTCTGATATAATTTTCAATTGTACAGCAAAAATACATCATTCATTTAAGATTTATTTTAGTATCTTCTGTGTTACACTATGGAGAATATAAAAATGATCATTATCTATTATTAAGGAGCTTATACAAATCAGGCTTGAGAGGATATGAGGGGAAGATGCAGTTTTGTTTTGTTTTTTTTTAAGGAAAGGTGCAGGCAGGAATGAAGGTGAATAGGCAGGCAGGTAGGGAGAGGAGGAAGAAGCATTTTATTTTTATTTAGTTGTTCACACCGGTTGTTTTCCTCCAGAGCTGTAACTCAACCCAGGAGAATGTGGCCTGTACTCCTGTGGAGATGACTGACATAACCACTACTCCACCAAAGCATGCCCAGTTTTTGCAACATTTATCGAGCACTTTCTATGTGCCAGACATCATTATAAATGCTCTAAATATAACAACTCTTGATTTTACGAAAGAATTTTACTAAGAAAAAGATAATATTTTTATTCTAAATTTGTAGATGAAAAAGAGAAGGCACAAGAAGTTTGGAAAAATGCCTAAGATTAGAAATCTTATAATCAGAGTATTAAAGTCAATTCACTAAGGCAAGTTAGAAACACTGTTATATTACATCTCAAGTTGGGCAGAAGACACACATTATCATTAATAATAATAATAACAAATGCCAACAGTGCTAAGACAGCACATGATAAATTAAAAGATCTTGAGGTGGGGCGGCCAAGGAGGTCTTTGTGATATGAACCCAAAAACCAGATCCAAACTTGCATACAAGAAAAATTAAAGGACAAATGAAAATATTAAGTCCCATGTGCACTTTTTTGAGTATGCAATAGGTATCACTTTACCGAAATATATAGGAAAATGCAAAAATTCCCAGTGCTTTTTTTCAGAATTGGTTCTCTTTCATAGACTGGATTTACTTCCTAATTAAAACAGAGCAAAATCTGACTGAAAGCAATGTTTTACTACCTATGCTTGACTATAAGTCTTAATATAAGCCTTTATTTTAAAGAATTGCAATTTAAGTATTTTTTTAATAATCAAGGCTATTCAGTAGTGGCCCATTCTAATGGAAAATAACTTGAATCAGATAATTTATGCATTTCCACTAAAAAAAAAAAAATGACACCAGGCAAATTATTTTCAGTTTGCATGAAAATCACTATGCTATTTTCCACAGATTGCCCCTCTGGATTTTTATATTTGCTATCACTGAAACATTTTATACACAGGAAAACAATTTTGAGAGCGTAAAATCGTCAACAATAGTTTCTACTTATTTCACTTTCTGGCACAACCAGTGCACTGATTGCCTGTTGTCCCTGTTTGTGTCCCAGGTAACTTACCAAGCGATAGGTCTGGGCCTTTAAAACTGTGAGATCAATAAAGTTTTCTTCATTATCAGTCTCCTCCTCCTTTGGGATATAAAAGCATTTCGAAAGTTAATAATCACAAAAGGTTATGATTTCAAAATGCATTTCATGCCTTCACATATGTCATATGCTAAGCTTGATATAAAGACTAAAGCAGGAAAGGGTATTTAAAAAGCCTAAGAATTTGCATAAAGTAGGGCAAATACATTAGCAGTTCATCTGTTTTTGAGGTTTTGATGGTGCCGTTTAAAATAGGGTCTTTTATCTTTTTAAGGGAAGGTAGAATGAAGGCAAGTGGGCAGGCAGGCTAGAAGACAGAGGAGGAAGAACTTTATTAGGTTTTCATCCAGGGAGTCCTCCTAGCCCCTAATGGGGGTGGGGGATGGGGTGGGGAACCCAGGGATGTGGACTGCACCCAGTGAACTAAACTGCTAGGCCACTAGGGCACGCCTGGAGGCCCTTTTAAAATAGTCACTGAAGAAATAAAAAGAAAAATGGGTACCATTGCTGTAGAATTAGAAATAAACATTAAAAAGAAGCAAGAAACAGTACCAAATAGCATATCTGAAATGGAAGCAGAAGGAATTAATGGAAATGTTAAGTAACATGATTAAAATGGACAAAAGTGAGGTCAACAGCCGTAGAATATTCTCACCTGCTCCAGGGACCAATCACATTAATGCATATTTATGGCAACTTAGTTCTTACATATATTCAAGTTTAAAAAGTCACTTTACTGCTTGGTCCATGGCCCCTAAAATTTATTTCTAAATATTAAAATATTAAATCTTTGTAAAGATGTGAAGTACATAAATCAAGGCTATTAACTTGTATCTTGGATATTAACTATTTAAAAAGATAATTCAGGTAGATTCCAAGCTGGTCTTCATTCCTGAACCAACTGGTGAGGTTGGGGAGGGTCAGAAGCAAGTCTCTCAGAGGCAATCCCTGCTTCACTCCACAGTAAATATGGTGTCTGAGTAGGTTCTAAAAAGCACATGGGAAAACTGTGAGGTCTCCTGTATCTTCACATGTCTTGTGGTGACAGTGGACATAGTAAGTGAAATAAACTTAACAAGAATACCCTAAGCTTAAGGACATAGGAATAAAGCCAATGGAGCTTGGTCCCTAAATCTTATAAAGGGAAAAAAAAAAAAGCAAAAGCAAAAGAGTGGATGTTGTTTGGTGAATACTTCCACGTATATGGCTATACAAAAGCTGCAAAAGTAGATTTCGAAGATAATCTTTATCTTCAAAAATTTAGATGTCAGACAGGGGTTCTCAAAGTGTGGTTGTGAGAACAGCAGCATCAGCAACACCTGAAAGCTTATCAACGACTAAATAAAAGTGCTTCTTCCTCTTCTCTCTTCCTCCTACTTGCCTGCCTAGTCACTTTCATTTCCACTTGTACCTTTTCTTTAAAACAAGAAAGAAAAAAGAATGCAAATAGTAAGACTACATACCAACTCTACTTAGAAACTCTGGGAGTGGGGCCTCTAAGGTAATATATGAAAATAATGCTAATCTTCGGAGAACTGAAAATATTTTAGCAAAAGATGAAATATAAAGGCAGAGTCCATATATTGAAGTGAAGGTGGGAGCAGCGCACAGAGGTATAGACAAAACTGATCTGCTGATATCTTAAAAGTAAGTATAGACACAGCACAAAATTTTTGAAAAGCAGCTCATTTTATTCTGTGTTTGCACTCATGATGGTGTATTTAACCAGAGTAAACAGTTGAAATGGCAAAGACTCAATGCCCATAGGAGAAAAGTTAAGCTTATAAAACTTTTCCAAGAACCTAATCAGTGCTGTTTTACAGAGGTATACAATAAATACCTATTGAATTGTACTGCATTGTACACTGATAGGTCAGAAGCTTTAAGAGAACGTACTAGACAAAAAATTAAGGTTACTGAAGATGATAGAAGAGCATTCGAAAGGAACTGTGATATTAATAGAAGACTTAGAAATATAGTTTCAAAATAAACTAAGAAGATTCTAATATCAGTAATGTGAAGGCACTCAACCCCTATCCTTGCTTCACCTAAGATGCATTCTCTTCTCTTACTGCCAATTGTAATGACTAAGTAGGAATTAGTATAAGAATATGGTTATATACAGCATGTGAGACTATTCTGTGTCATGAGCAAACTCCTTTTTTAAAACATTTTTCTAAAACTAAAGGTTTCTAGTTTTCAGGTAATTGTAGAAGAAATCAAATTAACTCAATCAGAAATGAGAAATCAGAAATATCCTTCAGTCTGGCAACAAAACGATGAAGTTTCCCATAATGGTTTTTGTCATTTGTCTAGTTCTCCTTAGCAAGAAAAATGGGAAGGGTGAGAGAAGGCTCTTAGAATAACAGAATGACAATAAGGAAGAACAACAAAAGAGACAGTCTCTAAGGCAACTCTTTGAAGGTCTTGAATTTGGTTTTATCACACCAGAAGATCTTTACTTCACATCTGGGTAAAACTATATGCAAAGAAGATACTTTCTAGTTAGTTTCTCTCTCTCACCTACCCAATAATGTTGCTTTGAACATCAGAAGGTTCTGGGGTTGGGTGGGGGAGGGAATAGCCAAAATTTCTAAAAGTTAGACAGCAATGTGCTGACATATGATTTTGTGGTCAGATATTTAATAAGCACCAACTATGCATCAGGCACTACACAATCAACTGGAGATACAAAAAAATAAAAATAAAAAATAAGCTAGTTTTTGATCTCAGAGTTTTTCTTCCTGACTAATAGGTTTTTACACTTCTTTTTGTTTCTTACTGGCAGTTTTGAGTTGTCTTGAAGTTAAATGTTCAAAGGATCAGGATCTATTGATCAACTATTAATAATAGCTAATAAATACTTAGAAGACAAAATACCTGAGTAAAATAAATAGGGCAAATAATGGGAATTACGTGAAGTTATAAAATTTTCAAACAGGAATTGAAAAATGTATTACACAAAGAATAAGTCTAAACTCTTAAACCACCCCCCAAATAATCTGAAGGTGGTCTACCTTCGCTGTTAATGTGAGGAGCCCTGCACTCAGTGGTTTGATCATGCTGAGCTCCTTCTGGCCCCAGCACCTTTGAACATACTCTACCAATCAGGGTCTGCCATGGCCTGCTACATAGCAGGTGCTTAATAAACACAGAGAATGATTATTTTTACCTTAACATTCAAATTTTCACACTAAAAAGATAGTTTTTAAAGTGATTAGTTTTACAATGGTGTATTTCCTTCCTTTCCAGTTGGTGTTTATTAAATATCTTAAAAGTCATCTTTTTACATAGAGTTTTAAAGATTTATAATGCTGATAAAATACATGTTAAAATTTTTGAAAATGCAAAGAGCACATAAAAAGAAAATCATACATACTCCTCCTACCCATATATTACTAATGTTAACATATTGATAGTTTTCCTTTTTTGCGTATTTCACAGTTGAGTTTGTACATTTATCATCCCCATGTCACTAACATTTCTTTGTAAAATTGTAACAGCTATATTTAACACTTATTAACTATATTACACTATCCAAATAGAAAAATAATTAGACTATTCGAATAGTAGATAGTGTATATAGTCTCATTTATTCAGTGGCTATTTTCAGTATTTAAAACAATGCAGTGATTAACATCTTTATAAAAGAGTAGCTCAGTAAACCACATTAAGCTGAATGATAGAATATACTCAAAATTATACTGGTTTTAAAAATCACCTGGAAATTTTAGTTTCTGAAAGTAAAACACACTATAGACATGAAGTTGCTTTTTCCAGTCATTTCAATTTCAGATTATATGAATACTTCTGAATATACCAGTGTCAATTCTTCTCCGGTTCTAAGAAAGAGCTGTCTCTAGCATGTACTAGGTCTCATCTGTTGTAGAGACCTAATCATTTAGCTTCACACTATGGACAGGATGGTAAAAACAGGAAAAGGCCCAAATGTTTCCATGCAATTTAAATGGTATTTCTAAATATTTTTAGAATTCCCGCAAGGTAGTAGTCATGTGAATTTAAGAAGCACAAAGAAGTTTCTGAGAAACAAATGGTTCTTACAAAGCAAAATGTATTCACCTTAAATTCTATTATTCTGTTCTAAATTCTTTATTACTAATGGCCTACTTATCATGAATGGTTGTTAATAAAATGATGACTCATATAACTAGTGATCTACTACTTCCTGCCCACAGTTTAGTAAGATTCGCTGTTAAAATTCACACCTTAATCACTAGACAACATGAACATTAACTCTACCAAAGGTCTAAATGACTGATACTGGACACTATCATAAGCTTTACTTCTCTCAAAACAGTGAAACATATTCCATAAAATGGAAGTCTGGAGGAATTAAGAGGAGGGAAAGAAAATCAAAAGTGAAATGGACAAAAAGTTAGACAACATACGTACCACAAATTCTTCATCCATTTTATTTAATGTCAATTCCACGTCATCATCCGGAACAGTCTCTTCTTCTAATTCTTCTACTGGGTATGTCGGTCTAAAATAATAAGACAATATAAGAGGGCAGCTGAAAACGAAATAAAACATGCTTGCGGAACAAAAAGGTGACTCTAAGGATTCCCTCTATACATATCTTGTCTCTTTTTACCCCCATCTCCAGAAAATCACTGTTAAACGCTTCACAGTCTTCTCAAAAATTTCTATGTAAAGAAGCAAAAATGTTATCTCCAAATTTAAGGAATAAATTTATACAAGTGGGACAATACCATGAATATTTTTATTCAATGCACTTCAGTCACTAAGACAGCATGTTTAAATAATATACATATCTTTTCATATACACATCAACATTCCACTGAATAGCAGTGCTATAATTAAATTGGCAACCTATGACTAACCCATGATTGTTTTTATTTTTTTATCTTGCAAAGATCATCCTTATAAATTTATCATGATATCATTTAGAATAAATCTGTAGAATGGCTATGTAAACAATTTTTGTTTTGTTTTACTCATATTCTCAAAACTAGCTTCCAAAAGGTTACCCAAGTTTAGACTCCCAATAACAGCAATTCCATTTTCATACCATCACCAATACGGTAAACAAAATTTAATCTCTGCCAATCATCTAAATTTCATTCTCTAATTACATTTGTTTTGAATGAGAGCAGTTGAACACATTTTCATTTTTTAATTGATTATTTGTATTTCTTTTACAATGAGATGCTTACTCGTTGCCTTTGTCCTTTGGTTTTTTTGAGTAATAAGAAAATTAACACTTTGTCTAATCAGTGTTCAAAAATTTTTCCTGGTTTTTTCCTTATAATCTTAGCATTTTATGTCTGTTAGAATTCTTTTTTTGTTTTTTTTTTTAAGGAAAAGTGCAGACAGGAATGAAGACATATGTTTAGCTATTCATCTTGGAACCTTCACCCCTCCCCAGTCCCCACCACCTCCTTGGGACTATGGGGGACTATGTCCAGTGGCCTTACCCGCTAGGCCACCAAAATGCACCAACTGTTAGAATTCTTATTACTAGACTTGACAAACTTGTTATATGGGGCCTAGCTTTAACATTATACAGATAAAGTTTTTCCCAACATACATCTCATACCCTCTTTGGTCTTTCAGTATTTCTCCAGTTTCATTTTTCACACTTACATCTTTGATCTGAAATTTATTTTGACAGTTAATAAGAAGAGATTCAGCTTTATTTTTATTTCCAAAATCTAATCAGTGGTCCGACTATTTAACAATCACTTCTCCATCAAGATTAATGACATGTAGAAGAATTTCTCCAACAAGATTGATGACATAAAGAAAAGAGAAAGACATAAATACCAGATGATCACACCCCTACTTGGAATATAAAGAAACAAAGCAAATGAATAGACCAAACAAAGGAAAAATTAATCCTTAGACAATGACAACAGAGCTGAGGTTACCAGAGGTGAGAGGGGTGTAGGATGATGGGAGCACAGGGTAGAAGTGGAAGGCTGTTATAAATCTGGTGATGGGTATATTTTATTATCATTTATTTGATAAAGTTAAACCTGCACATCTGAAACACATTGTAAATCAAAGTTATCTCAATTAAAAAAATTCAACAACATGTATTTCATATTAAAATTACCCAAAAGTATATTGGGTTTATTTCTGAAACTTATCTTGAAAATCCGTACCTCAGACAGGTTAAAAAAAAATCAACATTCTATATTAAGGAAGGAAAGAACTATAAACTAAATCAATCTTCATAAAGAATACATTTCATAATATTTTGTTAATTATAATTACATAATATCTCAAAAGCAAGGTTCTAGGATTTGTTTTGGCATATTTAAATACATAAAATAATTTATAAATATATATCTTCTATGTAATATACATATGACATAGCAGAGTCTATGCTTTTCCCCTTTTTCTTTTCCATGTATACATAATCCTTATAAAAGATCCACAGCATAATACATGGCCAAGAATAAGCATGCCAAAAAAATAAAGTAAGTACGAAACTGATTAGTGGTTGAGATACTAAGAGCTTCTGAAGAATTTATAATACATTGGGCAGTAGATTTAATAACTTTTAAAAATGCCCATTGGAGCAGCGTGTCTCATAACGTTTCTTGGACTCCTATCAAGAAATAATATCAATCATGTAGTCATCCTTTATATTGTACTCCGTAGTAATGTTTGGGTTGAAGCACATAAAACTGCCACTTTTTCATTCAAGAATAGATGAATATAATTTCATGGTTCAATCTGATGACAGCTTAAGTCAAGTAAATTTCTAAAAGTACTGTTCAACAGAGAGTAGATTTACCTGAGAGAATGTAATTGAATACACATTAAAATATTAACAGGGCACAACACAGCCTTTCAATAGAAGTTAGTTCTGATCCAAAGTCATTGCTTGCTCATGTTTGACCTGAATAATAACTTCCCCAATCTCTAACCTGTCAATCCCAATCTTCAAAAGTAAAAATTTACATATTTTCCAATTAGAACTTGTAAAATAGTTTCTGAATATTTTATCCCTTCATCCATGTAAGTCAACATGTACTGAGAATTGATAATATACCAGGCGCTTCATAATTTCTAGGAAGAAAGCTAGATCTGTAAACAAACTACTTTAATAGCATGAAATAAATACAATAATAGAAATATAAATGAAGCATTGCCAAGTCAGAGACAGAAGCAATGACTTTTTAAGGGACTGTCAAGTGGCTTCTTAAATATTATTCTAGCCTAGTCATTAAAATCAAAGAGAAGATCTCACTGAAAGTACTATATTGATTTCCATTTTTTCCTTAATGCTGTAACTATCAGTTATCCCTATGTATGTATTTGTGTGTATAATTACATATATAATAAAGGCTTTCAAGAAATGTCCTAAATTGACAAGGATATAGTTTCAGTTCAAACTTTAATAATTATATACTTGAACTGGAAAGGAGCACAATGATATCAGAACCGGTTTCGAAGACATCAGCTATCCCAATTTGGTCTATACTGCCTTTTCAAATCACCTGTGGCATTTTCAGTTTGGAATAGTCAAGAAAAAGTGCTTGTCGATTCAATTAAAGCGATCTCAACCCTTAGAGGAAGAAACTATTCACATAAAATGACTATTGCCAGATTGGATAATTTTTACCTTTTCCAGGTGAAACCAATGTATTTTAACGCTTCTTCAGCTAGACAGTCAAGAACATAACATGCATGTTCTCCATAACCTGACTTCAATTTTGAAGGAGGGAAATCTGCAGTTCTCCCCTGAAATGTAGAAGATAAATGGGGTATTATTTGTTATCTGTATTCTAAATGTCAAAATATTTTAAGCAAGATACTGCTGAATAAATGTATCACTCCTTTGTTTTTCAAATATGATTTACAATAACTGTAATTACAGTGCTTCTTAGAAATCCTTTGATAAAGAAAAAACTCAAGGAAAACAAAGATGTTTTACTGTCAAAAGTATCAAATTAAAAGGCAATAACCTCATGACAGCAGAACAAATCACTGATCTTGTTAGGGTGAAAAGAAAGACTACTAGCTTGGTAACATACCCTTAAATAACCATGTGAAGGACAGACTGATTCACTTGTCAAAAATTAATAATGTGTATCACAAATTCTTACTGTCTATCCCCAGGAAAATCAGAAATGAAAAGTTCAACTACTATCGTGGCCCATTAAATCAAAGTTCCCTTTCAAACTAAACAGTGTTTCTGATTCCTAGTTTTCAAATCATATTTTAAGAGAACTAAGCATCCCTAAGTTTGCCCCTGAGACATAAAATTAAGAAAAACATTATTACTTTGGGCTCTAAAGAGTATACACTGAATTTTTCAGAAGCACATTAATGATGTATCAACCATTCTGAGGTTTTATCTGAAAATAAACCCAGATATAATTTTATATATGTGTGTGTATCATTAGTTACAGAGGATTCATCTACAACACTAGCATTTATGTTACTGAATAACCAATATTAAAATCCATAACTTGAGAACATGCAGAAAAAGAGTGCATACTTACAAACGATCGAAGCTCAGATAGAATGTTAGATATTGTTGCATTAGGATCATCATATTCTTGAGGCTGCTCAAAGGGATGTCCTGCTTTGTTAATCAACCAAGCAGCAAGAGTGCAAAACATGTAGAACTGTTCGCCAGGGTTGGTAGGCAGAGCAAAATAGTGTCTGTTTCAAAATAAGGCAAATATTGCAATTAAGCCTATATTAACTAAAGCAGCTAAGTCCAAAATTGCCAGAGGACTTTGTTTTTTCCAAATGTTTTTAACATCAAAAGACAGTGATAATTCACTCTGAAAGTTCTAGCAATCCACAGCACTCACCTTAGTGTTTAATCTAATAGGATTAAAGCAATGATTACTGTAATTGCACACACATACAAAAATCAAAGACCTTACACCTCCCAAAAGAGGAGGATGTTAAAAAACAAAAAGCATTATAAGTTTTGCCAAAATCTTTTGTGTGTCAGGAATAATCAGTAAGAGTATATCCTGAAAATGACAATTTAGAAATAAGAGAATGGCAGTTTTAAAAAAAGACTTCAACATTTATCATTGTTTTTACTTTTTTTTTGTTAACAATGTCATTGGGTATCTTTACTTTCTATACAATCAATTATATTAAATAGTTGTTTTTAACCTCAACTGCATGTTTGAATCACCTAAGGAGTTCCTAAAACTTTGCTACCTGGCCACACATTGCCATGGGTTAAATCAGAGTTTCTGGGAAGAAAGGCCCAGGATGGGCATATTTCCAAAGCTTCCTATATGGTTCCAAGGTCAGCCAGGATTTAAAAACTACTGAGTATCACCATCCCCTTTCTAACAAACATTTGTTGACTTTTGCTAAATCTCTTAGCCTACTAAAATCAGTTCTGTAAGAATCAATGAAGCATACCTAAACACGTTAAGAATAAAACTTGCTAGCAACAACATTGGAGCCAGTGTGACCAAAGATCTTATTTGTTTTTGTATGTAGCTATTTCTGTTTATAATGTATGTATAGCTACTATAACTATTTTTCTTAAGAATCAGCACTCCTTCATGTTTCACGAACTTCTTCCTGCAGGATGAGTGTAAATATTCTGGAAGTTAACAGAAAGCTGGGAAGAAAAAAGGACTACCAACTCTTTCCAAATATTCAACTCTTCCAAAGGACCCAACACTGACAACTCATGTTTTCTTTATTGGCTGATAACAACTCCAGGATAGAGAATCAATACTGAGGACAGTAATTCTCAAACTTAATATCAGAATCACTTGGAAGGCTTGTTAAAATGCAGACTTTGAAACTCTGTCCCTATAATGTCTGATAAAATAAACCCAGGAAAGGGCCTCTGGACTTGCGGTGCTAATAAATTCTGGGGTGATACGCATGCTTACTGATCTGGAGACCAAACTGAGAACCACTGGAGCAGGATAACTCCGTGCAAATCCATGATTCTCAGCACCCTGCTGAACTTGGGAGGAAAGGGAGAAAACAGAGCAGAGGTTACATCAATAGAACCTTATGGCCATTTTCTTTTGGGAGAAAAATGGATTTTATAGAAAACATTGGTTTATATTATCTTGATCAACTTAATAACTCCTCTCTTAAAACTTCCATCAGGAATCAAGCAACAGTACTTTTTCCTCTAACTTTTCTCCTACTGCGAACTAACAGTTTACATAAAGCCTACATACCACCTTACAATTCAAGGTAACTGAAAAGAGCAAGAAATGAAAAAAAAAAAAAAATCACAGGAAATTATCTGAGACTAAATACAGCCAATTAAGTTTCTTAATCTAACTTGCCTCTTACACAAGGAAATAAATCTGAGTGTTCTAGATGAAGGACATTTTTTGCCTGTGGCTAAGTTACATTGATTGGTTGAGAAGGTGCTTGGCCTCAGCAAATAATGGCACTGCCTTCAGGGAACTTGTCTCCACTAAAATTTTAGGCTCAGTGATTAATTTCCATACTTGCAATGTCGTTTGTCTGTTTTGCTTTTCAGTTTCAGAGTATTGCTATTGCAAAGGTAAAAGTCTTTTTTTTTTTTTTTTTTTTAACTACAGCAAAGTATCAACAAGTTTAAGCCACTAACTGCATATAAAGTGCTCAACAAGCTTCTAGATACCCAGGCTTGCTTGCCAGGTGTAGAGGCAAGTCCTCCCAGAGGAAAACAAAAACTAGAGACAGACCTGAGAGATAACAGCAGTCATCTCTGGAAGTAAGATTGTGGGTGATGTGGGTATTTTTCTGCACATTGTCTTGGGTTTTTCTACAATAGGTACTTTATAATCAGGAAAAACATACTGTTTTTATGGAGGTGCGTGAGTGCTTTTCAGACTAGAGGAGCTGCCTTCCAGTTCTTTCAGCCTTTCCAGAACTTCTTTACACTCTACATAAACCAACTCTAAACTCACTGCGCTCCAAAGCCCTCCAGCGCCAGGTTGCAGAGAACTTGGCTGGGAAGATGGAGTCAGGGGCTGGCTGATGCGCCCTCGGCATTCCCAGGGCCGGAGGAAAGCATCTCCCCAGGGCCCAGCGGGCACCCAGGCGATCGGGGACGAGGGCACCCACCTGGACGGGGGCTTCAGGTTGCTCTTCCGGAGGAGTTCCTCCTCATAGCGGAGCAACTTCAGCTTCTCCACCAGGTCCTCCATCACCACGAACATGTGGTAGGCCGCGCCGGGGCCCCGCTCCACGATGGCCTCCCCCGCCCCTTCACCGCGGGACCGAGACGCCCCATCGTCCAGGCCCGACGGCGTGACCACAGTCACGGCGGCCGCCATCTCAAGACTGGCAGACCGAGCCCGGCTTGGGCTCTGGTCCACAGATCTCGTCGGCCTGGGCTTCTGGCGCCCGCAGCTAGGACAGCCGCGAACGGTTACCAGGCGACCGCCAGGCAACCCGTCACCAGGGAAACTAGACTCCACCTCCTTCCGCCTGGGATGCATCTAAATTTTCTCCAACCAGGGAGAGCAGTCTGTATGACGTCACACGAGTCCCCGCCCCCCCCCTTCCGGGCCTCTAGGCGTGAGAGAACTAGGAAGCAGTCCCGCCTCTCTTGGGGGCGTGGCTTCAGCGCCTTACGCCACTGCGTCTCCTGCCACTTAAAACTGGAGGAGGAGGGGCTCAGGGTGTTTCTTATGCATTTTCGGGTGGTGCTTAACTTCTTTAGAGGTTTGGGTGCTTGGTGGCCACTAAGAGCCACGGAGCAGCCTACGGACAGCAATTGTAAATATTTAAAGGAGGAAAAGATGCGCCGTCTAGAAGATCACGCTAGCGCACTATCTTTTCTATTTTCTTCTTGAAATGAAAACTTTTGACAATTATAAAGATAGTCCATTTTGTTAGTTTCCCGTTACTTCGGGAACTCTCCAATGAGAGGTTTCTTCCTTAATCTTATTGGGGAGCACAGTGTTTAGTGTATATGATAAGTCTTGAAGTTTCCCAATGTCCCGCTGTTACCAGCACTAACAAAGAGGCTCTTGGGAAAAGGGGGAAGAAAGACTGGATGAGCAAAGATGAGATTTTCAAAAGGAGTTAAGCTGCCTCAGAGACAGGAACTCTGAATTCACATCCTGTTGCTAAATCTGTCTCAGACTCATTGCTTGTATAACGTTCTGGAGTTTCTTGTTAAAATCCGTTCCGGAGTTTCTTGTTAAAATCAACAACACGTGGTAATTTTGAAAGGAGTTCCGCTGCCTTATAGCTCTGATCTGCAGCTATTGATTTAGAAAATACAAAAATAAAGGGGTGAGGGGAGTGGCATAACTAACCACAGTTTTGCAGTTGCTCAAAGATTTGCCTGTCAAGCAGGTTTCCTAACAGCTACATAAAAATGAGATAAGCAGCAGATGCATGGAGGTTTCCTGGAACTTACATCAATGCGTTGACAATGTGATTTTTGAGATATCGCTGAGCTCTTATAGTTGCTCCTACAGAATGTAGAAGTCACATTTCTTGACATAACTGAAACTTAAAATTTATCGAACATCTTTTTTGTGAGAAAAATGGGTGGAAGAGCTCTTCTCATTTTAATGAGAATTAACAGTCTAGAACTAGCTTTTTTTATACTAATAAAGATAGCAAAGTGAAAAATCAGAAAGGCAAATTCCTTTTTCTCACAATAAAAGAAATGAAATAATAAAATAACTGGTGTATCCTGTAAAAAGTAACCCAAAAGGGAAAGCCAATGGGAATTGAGATTGTTTGCTGACTGCAGGTCATGAACAGCTACTTTTAGTAAAAATAAGTGGAAAAAAATTGTGTTTAACTCTGTGCCCCTACCAAATTGGTCTTTTTTCTTTGCTTTATTAGAATCCCACTGCAGCTGTCACATCTGGGTGGTGAATGTGTGGTACATCCATATAACTTCTAGAGTTCAAGACACATGTTTTTTTTTTGATTAAACAAAAGAAAGCTCAAATACATATTTTGGGGTGCTTGGTTAATCAGTCATCAGTTTGTGGCTTTTTAACTCCTAGGTGTGTCAGACTTTACAGGTAAATTGGTTGCATTCAGGGAGATGTTTATTCATGTTGTTGCCTGTAATAGGATATTCTGACATTTTGAGGACGTTGTCAAGCATTCACTATAAAGTAGATGATGGAGTTAAAACAGAACACCCCCACACCTCTCAGAATTATCCTCCTGTTCATGCCCCACTCTGACACGAAGAACCAAGGACAGTGGAGGACAGCTCCAGAGGTAAAGGAGAAGCTCTAATTCTTCTCAATCTTAGCCCTGTAATCAAAGAAGCCACCTGCCACTCCTTGAGTCTCCACCCTTCTCGCCATCCAGAAATGGTCTTTTGTTCCTATTCTCTAGAAGAATATCAAACGGGAGTTATTTATCCTTACTTTTAGAGTAAGTATCATTCCTCCTAGCAATGTGGAGACCCCCTCCTCTCTGCCCAGAGACCTCCATGCCTCAGCTCAGGATATAAATGTGAGTCTGCCCCAGCAACCTCAGAATTGACCACCATGTAAATTCTGCATACGTATGTTGTTAAATCTGAGTTTTTCTCTTACTAATCACACCTAATGTTAGTTTGTTCATTCATCCAGCCTGTGAAGAACCTCAGAGAATTGGGGGAACATTTTCTTTGACACCCCTCCACCCCACATAGTCAAATATTTTTTGATGAGAAATCCTGCAACAGCTTATGTATTTTGATTGGGGTGGATAAAACACCTTTCTCCAAATCTAGCCATTTTGTTTCCCAGATACAATATTAACAGAGCCTGGCTTGAAAGCAGCATGAAGAATTAGTTTTCCCTTCAACTGTTGTGAAGAAATAAAAGACTCCTAGTAACTCTAGAAATGAAGGGAAAGCCAACTGCTCAATACCGCATGTTTCCCCACAGAAAAAAGATGGAAAAAGGCAAGATCCATGGATGATTTTAACTGACTCTCCGTTTAAGCCAAGCAGTTGAAAACACTTCAAGAGCTCTCTTCCACGTGGAAGTAGTTTCCTTCAAATATATGAGAATTCACATGCAAATTCTCTTTCAGCTGGCTCAGTCCCTTGGAAAACTTGGGGTGCATTTGTTTGTATTGTTTGTAGTTTTGTAGGATTAGCTCTTTCACTTCTTAAGGAGTTATGTAAGAATTGGAAATAAATGGAATGTTGAGATATGTTCATACTTCCCTTTGAAGAATCTTTGATTTAGCCCTGGCTCTGTGGACCACAGCTAATAATTAAGACTTTGGTTTTATTTATTGCAAACTGTTAAATGATTGGAGGTAATTTTTCAGGCCCTTAAGGTCTTGTTGAGATTGGGCTAACTTATTATAACTCAGCAGCATCCCAGTCAAAGATGACTTCACCTAAATGGATATCCCAAAGGTTGCCGAGAAACACACGGAGTGAAAGAGACAGGTTGAGAGATGAAGGGAAGCCATCCGGCTGCATCTCCAAATATAAGGCCAACTCCTCCCAAAGACTGGGCAGGGTTACAAAACAAGCTGTTTTGTGTTTTAAATGACTTTGAGTCATTATACATTTGTAAGTGTTATTCAGGAATAAAGGAATAAAACTTATAAAAATTTATAAAGCCAGCAATAAAGGAATAAAACAATCTAATAGAAAGTCTCTGCCAAAAGTCTACAAAGAAGTTATATTTAAATGTGAAGCCTTGGAGCCTATGTCTTTCAAAACCAAGGACAAGGTGAAGGCCTCTACTCTTCAAAACTGTCCTAGAGATCAAAGCCTCTAGAATGAAAAAGAAGTGCAGAAAAAGTGTTGCAGGTGATCTGATTAAGAAATTCAAGAGAATCTCTAGACAAGCTATAAAGACAGTACGTTTGCTGTATATGAGACCCAAACTAAAGAAAAGTTGCTGAAAAAAGAAAACTACCTCAAAAACCAACTATATATAGCACTCAGGAATAGTGTTACTAACATATGGAGAAACTGATAACTGAAAATCAAGGAAAAATCCATGGGATGGAGCGTTCATGAATGAGAAAAATCAATTACCTTTGTCCAACCTATAAGTTCAGTATAATTTCGACTAAAATTCCAAAAGGGCTGATACTAAAATTCATATGTAAAAACAACTTGAAAGAAGTGTAAAAACAATCATGATATCAGCAAGTTTCCTATAAAAGTATAACCTAATGACTTCACAGGAAAAAATAGAAAGGGTGAAACAGGTAAGAGTGATGTGGAAATTCAGTATATGACAAAGTTGGTGTTACCAATTAGTGGAGAAAGAGCAACTAATTCAGTAAATGTTGTTGAAACTCTGAATTATCTGTAGGAAAATAAATTTACATCTGTGAATTCTAGTACATAAATTCTTGATGTTTGGAAGGAAACAAAAAGTATCTTTAACCTCAATGTAGAGAAGGATTTTTCAAAAGAAAAAAAAATTTAAAGAAAAGAGAGACTCATCAAAATTAAAGAACCTAGGTACAAAAAATGAGCTCTTTAATGAAGAAAGAAGATATTTGTGACCCATGTAATGTCAATGAATTCATTTCCAGGATACACAAAGGTAATAATAGATCAATACAAAGTTCCTGTGCCATGCTGGAGGAATTTAGATGTGTTCTTCTAGGTCAGGATTTATTGTCCATAGCACTGCTGACCAGGAATATGATTGGTGTGTGAGTGTGTATGTGTAGGGGTGTAGAGGAAGTGACTATGATGAACTAGAGAACTTGTACACTGTCTGCAGGAGGAGAACATGTAGTACGATTTTGCAAGTAGATACCTGAATTTGTATCTCAATGAGAGATCCTAATGCTCTTAAGAGTGGGTGACCTGTATACACAAAGTGGTTCAGGAGCTATTTTAGTTGTGAGACATATTTCATTTACTAATATATTGAAGTTTAAAATTGAGAAACCTGGTCTTAGCTTCTGATATTCAAATATTATTCAATTTGTAAATGTAAAAATTTATTATAGCCAAGTTTAAGGGTGTTGAGTAATTTACAACCTAAATTCCTATAGAGGTTTTGTTTTGTTTTGTTAAAAGAGAGGAGCAGCCAGGAATAAAAATGAGTAGGCCGGCAGACACCAAGAGAGAGGAGGAAGAAGCACTGCATTTATTTTGTTTAGTTGTTCACTTTGGTTATTTTCCCCAGATGCGGATCCAAAACTGTGGACCTGGGGATGTATCTGGACTATATCGCAGTGAACTAAACCACTAGGCCACCAGGGTGTGCTTCCTGTAGAGGTTTTAAACTGTACGCCTACTACATTTGTTTTAATATTGTCTGACATACCATCTCTAATACTGGTCAATCTCCTGTCTAAAAGGTAAAAAAAAAAAAAAAAAAATGGTGAAAGGGAAATAAGTTCTATTCCAATACTGTTTGTAACATGAATTTTAATGTAAAACCAGAAGTCTAAATAAGTTGCTCAATTACACATTATAAACTGGAATCACAAGTCAATTTTTTCTCCAATAGGCCAAATGTGAAATCATTAGATACTTAAGTATCAAATATGCACAAATTATTCTTTAGCATAATGACTACCACTGTGTGACTTTGATTAGTACTCTGAAATACACTCACCCACCTGGTAACCAATCATCATCCCAACTCTAGCCTGTGTAATTTCCCCTCCAACGTGTCAAGAGATTCTGGGTCAGAGGTAGAAAAGATTCCTGCCCCACACACCGGTGGAACACACTATGTCCTAAATTGCTGTAACATGTTCCCTAACTTAAGAAGGGAAGTGGTTTTGTAACTCATTCCTCTGAATTTATTTTTTAATCTTCTCTACTAATAGAAGCCTTATAACCCCACTAAGGTTTTAGTTAAGTGCTTCAGCTAATTTTGGTTGCCAAGGTAAATAAATGCCATCCAATTATAGTGTACATATTGCAGGCTTTGCTTTCTTTATGGTCTCCTTTTCTTGAGGGAGAAACAAAGTGCATGTGTGAGTTGACTTTAGTTTATTGCTGCTATGTAAGTGATGGGAATAGTGTTAAGTAGGGTGTGTGTGTTGGGGGAGCAGGGGTGGAAGATGGTTACATTTGCATCTTCTAGAGTGTTCTGGAATGATGGTAAAGAACAAGACCAGAGGAAGGTGAAAACTTATTCAGAGGCAATTTGAATAGGCAGGTAAGAGTCCTAAGCTAGGATGGGTGACAATTGGAATAGTGAAAGGAATGATAGGCATTAGGAAGTAGATTCAACAGAACTTAGTAACTGGCACTATGAAATGTCCTCCAGGGCATGAATGGCACCATAAATATGCCCGCTTTGGGACAAGAAAGTTATCCTTTTTTATCACTGTCTTTCTGGGTCACTGCTATGGCTGTCCCAGACATCTCTGGATGAGGTGGCTTCTATTAGTCAAGGATAATTTTCTGGAGAAGGCTGCAACTGTGAACAGTAAGTGGCCAATACAAGAAGTGGGGAATGGGCATATTACTCTAGTAAAGGAATCTGGGCACCAGATCTCTTTCTACAATAATTGAGATGAAAATACAGTTCATCTGAATTGAATTTAGTTAGTGGGAGGGGCACTGAAGTAATAAAGATGATATTAAGCTAAAATTTTTTTTAAAAAGGCTGCTGAAGATATAAACCACCAGTCTGCCAGAAAAATAGCAGATAGGTTAACTCTCCATAAATATTGAAACGTTCATTCTAGTTTCTTGATATGAGTGCTGTTTCACCATATATGTTAGGAAGACTTTGATTTGATACATACTGGGTACTAGCAAGAAGGATTGATTTGGTTTGTCAGAATTTTGAAGGCTAAATGAAAAGAAATGTATTTTTCAATGGCTAGATTTAAGACAATTCAATTTATCTTACAATCCTGTACAGCATTTATCCATCCCCTAAGGAAAAATTAAATTCAAGATGGAGCGTAAACAATAAATGTCATAAGAAAAAGCACTCTTAATGGGGCTCCCTAGAGCCTAATAAAATCAAAATCTGCTAGATGCTACCTCCTGGTGGAATTACCACACTTTCATGGCAAAACTGTGCATCCCAATGGGCAGTGTGTCATGCTTTGTTAAACAGTTATTAACACCTTGTCTTCAGGTTTGGTAACCAGTTGCTGAAGCCATTGCATGATAATAAAACATTAAATCCAAATACCTTTTTCTTATTCCTAGCTAGTTTATAGTAACTAATTCATACTCCATCCCTACATACTTTGCTTCATGAAGAGAAAAAGCAGTCCATTCTGTCTTTGCATTGAGTGAGGTTTTGACAATGAGAGAACATTTTTCTTTTTCACTGAAGGCATGAATGTGGAAGCCCAAACTAATAGAGGCAGGGATCGGTGTTGTGCTTTTGACAGACACAGAGTATTTTCTAACTTTTTTTTTTTTTTTCACAACAGACATTTGAGTACCTACAATGTATTAGCCACTATGCAGGGGTCTGGTGGTTGTGCTCCATTAGCATTCCTGGATGCAGCAGACAGATGTAAGTTGGTGCTTGCAACACAGTGTGGTAGAGAAGTGCAGTTGACCCTTGAACTGCTCGTATATGCGGATGTTTTCCAACCTCTCTTCTTCCTCCTTCTCAACCTACTCAACATGAAGATGACGATGAGGACTTTATAATGATCCACTAATTTTCTCAATAACATTTATTGTAAGACTACAGCATATAATATAAATAATATGAAATATGTGTTAATTGACTTTATGTGATTGGTAAGGCCTCTAGTCAACAGCAAGCTATTGAGTTAAGTTTTGGGAAAGTCAGAAGTTATATGCAGATGTTCAACTGTGCAGGGTAGGAAGAGAGGGTCAGGTATCATCTATAGAGTATGTTCAGGAAGAAAGCTCTCCAGACTTCTTTTATCCTTCCTCTGTACCCCCATCATCTCTACTTTCTCTGGAGTCCCACTTTTCTCCCAGACTCTGAAGGGTCAGGAAGAATTAGGTGAAATTAGTATATCTCTTACCTGGAGTGTCAAACTTAAGTGCAAAGGTAATGGCTCCTCTCCTTTATGTCTAATGTGGAAGTCAGTGCCCTTGAGCCTTTTGCCCAGGTGTGCAGACTTGGACTGACCATTTCAGAATGTTAGCAAGAGTTCTGCCATATATAGTTTGATATTTCCAGAGTCTAGACTAGAGCACGTACTTTTGGCCCATCTGCTAAGAGTTCAAATTATATGTGTTTATGTGAATTCCAAGTAACTCACCCCCAAAATAGCCTTGAATCAAGAGCATAAACTAAAAATTCTAAATGAATTTTTAGCAACTTGTAATTTCCAATAAATCTTTTGCCTTCATGCCCTGTATACATTTTTTTTATTGTAACTTCAGAATTTGGAGAAATACTCAAATATTGTGGTAAAACTTTTCTCTCAGGTTCCCCAAGGCAGATGGATTTGTCATAGTAACTTTCTGAGGAAGAGTAGTACATCACAGATGGTGTGGATGTCTTAAGTTCCCAGAATGAAGGGAGATCTTCCCTATATTATTATGAAAAAATATCTTATCGCCTGTCTATTCTTTAACTATTAATGCAAACTGTTTATACTTAATCCATTTCCATACTTGTAACTAGTCCAAACTTGGCTTATCTTCATGTCTATGAAGCTATTTTTTTAATGGCTTTAAAAATAAAATTTTCTCATTGATAGAACAACTCACTTCTCTAATTCTCTTCATCTTCTTGATTATCAAATATATATGTACATAATATGTATATAATTCCAAGTGAACTCCAGTTTGTTTAAAATGTGTACTCTTAGAACACTGTTTGTAATATTAAGTTTACTATCCAGGGATGTCGCATATACTCTGTTTGAATCTCATATTGGGTCTAAGGGTCACTGAAAAACTTTTCTGTTTTCCATTTTTGACCTGACAATTTTGAAGCAGACATTCTTGCTATTTTCTGTATGTTAGAACTGTTAAGTATGAACTCCAGATTTTATTTTCGGAAGGCAAGACCAGACTGTTAACTGCAAAATATTTGAATAGCCTCAGCTTCTTGGAGGAAGAATAATACTTCTGAAATGGAAGGCAGGAATCTTTATAAGTAAAATTAGAAATACCTCAAAGGATCTTGCTCTTTCAAAGGAAACACCAAGTTCTTTTATAAAAGGAAAACGAAACAGGTCTTTATTCTTGCTTGGAATACAATGACAGCTCTTTAGAGTTTTCCCTGCAGATATGGTCCTCTTTCAGACTTTTGTCGACATTGTTCCCAGAGTAATCTTCCTAAAATTGCAAATGTGGACACCTCACTGCCATACTGAACAGCCATCCATGAGTTCAGTCAGCATTTGAGACAATATCCAAGTTTCTTAGCTTGCTGAACAAACTTCCAGGGACAGACCCAGGCTTTATGGGGTTTGAAGTTTATGCAATTTGCAGGGATGGGAGGGTGGGGTGGATGTCCTATTTAATAAAAAGAAATACAAGATTATGGATACAAAATCATTTTAGGGTCATGCCAAGTGAAGCTCCTTAGGAACATAAACTTCATTAATTTTCTGTATATCTGCTTCTAATAAAGGAATTGTTTTATCATCTCAAATGAGTTGAAGTTCCCAGGTCAATAAATAATGACCATGATAAAGTAGCCAACAAGCCGAAGTTGCTTATATCCTTGGCGGAACATGGGAAGTGGGGAGCTCTTTCCCCTGTCTAGATTCTCTGGCTGAGACCCTGCAAATTAGTCTGACAGAAGACAGAATAACAAGAGAAAAACAGTTAATGTGTGAGCAAGCATACATGTGGGAGAAAGTCCGTGATGAGTAACTCAAAGATGGGGTTAGAATTTGGGCTCATAACACATCTTAACATACAATCAATTTGTGGAGAAGAGACATAGTCAAACAAAGGGTTTTGGGCATCCAAGGTAAAGAGATTGGGAAAACTAATGGGAGATAAGGGTTGTTTTGGTTAAGGCATACAGATTCCTCTCATGGGCTAATGAGAGTGTTTAGTGAATAAAGGCAAATGTGGAGGAGGTCGGAGAGCCCTTTTTTGGTCAGGTTTTCTCAGTTGTCATCAGCTGAAAATAATCCTTATGACAAAGTGACACGTTTTAATGTGGCTAATGTTGAGCCCCTGCATCCTAGGGCTAGATCTCTCACTAGAACCCCACACCAGAACCAGATGGCTGCATATGGTCAGGATGGTTCTTCTCATGAGACAGATATGTCTTCACGTGAGACAGACACATGTATCCCTTTTTACAGTTACTTCCATGGTAAGCCCATAGTTTTCAGACTATGTTGGTTTCAAATAGGTTTCCAAGTTTGATCCTTAGGATACCAAATGAAATACAGTTCATTACTTCCCTGTGATTTAAGATAGCAACTTCCAACCTGATGGTAACTAACTTCCTTCATTAATTAATGACCTGGTTGAAATATCTATTGAACAGTCTTACTGTCCTGCTGAGTCACAGTTCTTAAATTTCAGTAATGAGATTGGATTCTGCATCTCTCACAGCTTTGTCTGGCTTTGCAGTTGACAGCACAAAGGTCATGCTGATACTCTCTGTGATCAGCTCTTCCTTACACCAGACAATGGTTTTGATTTCTCTCAGTAGAATGATGAGAACCACCACACGTATTTGTTCATTATTTTTTATTACCCTACATAACCGTTCTCTCCCCACTATAACTTCTGATCCTCCCTTTTGTTTCTTCCAGGGCCTCTTTTTAAAAAATGGCAATCATTTCTTATCCCTGAGGTGACTTTTCTCTAAAGCACTTGTGTTAGTCTGAGTCCTCCAAGAAACAAAGACCAAAATAGGATTGGAGGGTGTGCCCTGGTGGCCTAGTGGTTTAGTACACCTGGGAGCAGTCCCACATACATCCCAAGGTCCAGGGTTCAAGACCCGGTTGCCACGGTGAACAACAAATGTGAGCAACTAAATAAAAATAAATAAATAAATAAATAAATAAAAGCTCTTCCTCCTCTTCTCCCTTCCTTCCTTCTTTCCTTCCTTCCTGTTTGCCTACTCACCTTCATTCCTGCCTGTACCTTTCTTTAAAAAAAAAAATGGGATTGGATATATAAGAATTGTATTAGGCTGTATACCCGGGAGAGAAAATGGAAAGAGAGCTAGCTGGCAAAGGCAGAGCTAACCATCAGCCTGGTCAAGACAGACCTGAAGTAAAGAATAAAATAAAGAGAAGGAAGCTTGAGTAGACGCTCTCCTCTACATTGCCATACAGTCTCAGAACCTCATTCAAAAGTGCCAGTTTTCACCCTGTGTACAGCAAGATGAATAGTGCCAGGTTTGAAACATGTCTCCAGAAACTGAAGAGGCCTTCCAAATGCTTTGCTTCCTTCTTTGTCTAAGAGATGCAAGATCCAATAATTTGCCTTTCACTTTGAAAGGTCCCAGCATGCCCCCTCGAGTGCCTGTATCTCACCAAGCCTCCAGCACACTAACCACCTCTTGTTTCTTCTGAATCTCCATTATGTCGTAGATGTAATATGTGGTGGCCTATGGGATGGCCTGAAGGTCTAGATCTCTTTGGACTATAACAGAGGGCAAAAGAGTTAACCCAGACCTGAGAAGAAAATTGAAATGAATATCGTTGTCCATTTATGTGAATGCAAGCAGTTTCTGATCCTTTTTCCTGACTGGGGTTGAAGGGAATGCATTCACTAGATTAACCACTGCATATCATGTACCTGAGGCCATCTTGACTTGCTCTATCAACCATACCATGCCTGGCACAGTAGCTGTAATTTAATATATGTCTTGGTTGATTTTTGGATTGTCTATAGTCGTTCTCCAGGATCCATCAGTTCAATGGTGATATATCTTTCTCCTTCAGAATTTTAAAGCTAGTTCTCATCTTTGGCTACACACAGTCATAGGATATGAAAATCCTTTTTGATTTACTATGGGATGTGACTTTTGGGGATTTCCCTTTGACTGTCCACACTCATAGCACTTATTACACAGGCCAGGGACGTGATGTGGGAATCACTCCAACTGCTGAGTATATCAGTTCAATCCATGCGCACAGGCACTGTATCATCATGGTACATACTTAGGCTGCAGCAGAGTCCTTCCTTCTAGGGTTCCCTTTAATCCATGAGTTACACATGTAAAAATGCATCCTGGTCTGGGAACTGAGTAAGTGATCGTAACTTTGCTGGGAAACCATTCTCAGCAACCGCCATTCATGTCTCTATTTGGTTGTAATATTAAGCGGCACCCTTGTTAGCTCCCCATCTGTTTTGCCCCTGGAGACATCATGCTCTATTAACAACTTCTACACTTCTACAACTCCCTGTGGGTCAAGTAGCCTTGACTGCCCTACAGCCTTGCCAGTCATTATGGTAATTACAACCTCCCGGCTCCTGGTAAGTAAGTGCTGCCATCTGGCCTCTATTACTTCAAAGTTCTATCATCTACATGGGTGCCAACCTGCCCAGCTAAGCAACTGTTCCTAGCATCAGTACCCCTGGTTTTCAGAGGCCATCACGAAATCTCTTACTGGTGCCAGTGCCCCCTCTCACCAGTGCATTCCCGAAGGGCTTGGAGAATGGTGTGCTCTCTAGGCCCTCTTATGAGACATCACCTTCTGGTGGGGCTTCTGAGCTTCTGTTATGTATCCATACCACATGCCCACTTTGCTTGGCTACTTAACTCCTTCATCCGCCTTCAGAAGGACCACTTGGACATTTTTACTTTGTGCGTTGACCAGGCTTCTGGAAACTACTCCAGATGTGGGTTTACCTGTCTTCTTGGCGTCCTTGTTAGAGTGTTAAATCCTGGCTTTTGATAAAGTGCCCCCCAAGTCAAAGAATTCATGCATATTCAGTTGTACACGCTGCCCCTATTGATCAAGCACTTTCAAAATCCACTCCCCCCCTTGGAGTAATTCCCCAAGTCATGCTAGGATATGCCAATTCATTCATGCAATTCTTCAGATAAGTAGTTTCTTCCTTTAGAAGGCTCAGT
The DNA here is from genome assembly GCA_004363575.1 of Solenodon paradoxus. Taxonomy (NCBI): domain Eukaryota; kingdom Metazoa; phylum Chordata; class Mammalia; order Eulipotyphla; family Solenodontidae; genus Solenodon; species Solenodon paradoxus. The sequence continues at coordinate 150,505 of RJWH01001282.1, read as the reverse complement.
ATATCTCCAGCCAGGACATGCTGGGATTTAACTCTACTTATTGGTCTGAGAGCCAGCAGAGGTGGGAGAGTAGCTTGTGTGGGTATCATCTGTTGCTTTCTCAGAGACGGGCTTCTGCTGTGCTGGGAAGTGCTACAGAAATGCTAGTTCTTAACTAGGGAGAAAGGTGCTACCTCAGCGTTCCCAGAAGGCGTGCAAGATTGCAGAGTCAGCATCCTCAGGATGTCCAGCCAGATGTTCCTGTCTTCTTTCAGAGGTTCGGATTTCTCCACCAGGTCCCTGACTCTCACAAAGTGCCTTGACTGAGGATTTAAACATCTCAGGAGCTCTGAGACTTTAATAGTCAAGTCTGCTTAATTGTGCCTGCCCTTCCAACAGAGATGGACCCCTTTCTAAACAATCTTTGAGGCTCTCTAGCTCTCATATTTGCTGCTAACTGCTTGTTTAGAGCCCTCAGTCTCTCATTATCCCTCTTCAGGGTGTCACTTAGCAGTTATCAGCCAACTCCTATCTTTGCAAGCATTGCTCTCTCTGTCACTGAAATAATCAGTCTGTAATATAATTTAAAAACATTAGGAAGCATGATCCTGGCCCACAAATAAAGCTGTGGTCCCAGTGTTCCACCAGGGGAGGGACATAGGGACATTTTAGTGACCCCATCCTAGGTCATTTGTTCTGAAGTTTTTGGATTGACTGACAGGAGTCTCCAGACAGAAGGCTACAGTTTGGGATCTTTTATAACCATCAGCAGATGGTCTTGCCTGTTTCTTTCCTAATTACTGATAAGGAGAGAAGAGGGTGTTACTTTTCAAGGATAAATCAGGGGTTGGCTATTCTTTTAAAGATGTCCATAGAGAACTAGGTCGGCTGCTAACTTTTCACCTAAAAGTCTCAACAAGATGAAGCCTCTACGTAGGTTTCATTTTCTCATAGCTTTCAAATGCCAGTAACATGCCCGTTCACCGCCACTCAATATTTTTCCCAGGTCACTGAAATCTAGCAATTCCCTTACTACCAGGAGCCAGAAACTATACTTTACCTACATCCAGGACAGTGTCATCTGTCCCCCTGGTCAGGGTTGAACCAGTACCCAACCCATTTCTTTCTGCCTATTTTGTTGGATCACTGGTGTTTGAGCTCTCTGAGAAGCAGACTGCAAGATTAGGTTAAATGTACAGGATTTTATTAGAAAAAAATGCCTTCCTGAGAAGAAATGAAGAAGGAGGTGGGAAAGGCTGGGGGCACTGTCAACTCATGGGCAAATTTGACCTTGCGTGAGGCACAGGGAACAGCAAAAGGGAAGCTACATGGAAGCATCTGACTACAGTCTAGCGAAAGGTCAGCCAGTCCACTGAGGAAATCATCAACCGGGCTTAACAGTCAGAGGCACCTCCTCTCTGCTCTAGCACTAGTCCTGGCCCGGAAGCAGCTCCTGAGAAACATGGCTTCTGCTCAGCAGGGCAATAGCGTTTCACATGGCCGCATTTGGGGCTTCTGGCTCATTCTGCTGGTTCTCATAGCCACCACAGCTTAATCAAAGTTCCAATTACTTTTTCTGCATAATAGCCTAGTCCAAAACTTCGCAATGTAAGATTCCATTCCTATGTCTCTACTATTATGTTTGAAAACCAAAATGGAGGCCACAGTTTGAAAATACCCCTCCACCAAAGAACTACTGTCACATCACCAAAATCTAAATCCTTCTGGTTTCCTGAACATGCTGACTCTGACCTTAAAGTGTATATAGTCTCCATGTCAGTCTGAGCTGAGAACTTTCTACCAATCAACCACAAGTAAGCTGATACAGTACTTCTCCCCTAAAAAGAAATGTGAATTTCTAGCAACCAATCTCAGCAGATAACGATGTACTTTCTCCTGCAGGCTTTATAAACTGAGCTGTAACTGTCGAGCACTTCCTATCATTTTTGATTTCGAAGTCTCCCTGTTTGGAAACAGTTTGTTTCTTGCTCACTAAAATATTCATGTCAAGTAAAGTTCTCTGAATTTTATGTTGACAGTAGATTTTGTGAACCAGAAGCTCAACTGGCATATCAAGTATAGCTTATCTTTGGAATGTTGACGGCATCCACTAGGAGGATGTGAAAGGCTGGGATGACTCCACGGCAGTGGGTTATGTTCCTCTGAAGTTTATTCATAACAGGTACCTGGACCGTCTCCGATTAGAACTACTAAATACGTGGTTTCTCCATGGTACTTGGCTTCCTTACAACCTAACAACCTCAGGTTAATCAAACGTGGAGTGGCTTCGAACTCTAAGTATAAGTGAACATAGAACACACTTTTTGACCCAGCCTCTGCTGAAGCATAAGCAGTTCTAAAATCACTCACTCTCAGAGGGAGGGGACAAAACTCCCCACCTTTCGATAGGAGGAGTGACATAACTTTGGTGGCAATTTTTTGAAAAATGACCACAACTAGTTAATAGACTCCTATAAGGAAGGCTGTAGAAAAACTACAGTTTAATTTGTTGCCATGCTAGCTTTCTGGATTATACTCATCATAACCCTTTTCAATTTGTATTGTAATAGCCTGTTTACTTCTATTTCCGTCTTCCTTGTTTTCTTGCACCTGGTACGCAGGTGCTTAATAGGCATTCAATTAACTGTTCCTCCCTGAAAACTACATTAGGAACAAAACAAACATATAAAATATTGTACAATATAGGACAGTAACAGTCCAATTCATGCAGTTCACGTTACACTTAAGTTTTCTCTGCTGCCGCATTTGAATTAAACACAGGTTTGCTAAGTAAAGGGATTTATCCAGGAGTTATCCAAATACAAATTCTAGGAAACTATTTAAGTAAGGCTCCTTCCTTTCTCTGAAGTGGTTGATAAATATTTCAACTCACCTGGCATATAATTCTGAAGCAAAACTGTAACTTGCTTTTTGAAATGTCCTTTCTGAACTGGGAATTCTGGAACGGAGTTCTTATTCAAAGGCAATTAAAGAGTTTTGATAAGGAACTAATGACTTCTTAAGGATGTCTTCAGTGTACTCAAGAGCAATGTATTTATAACTTTGAGAGAATGGGGGGGAATGACAGCATGTTGCTTGAAGACGTTCAGAATGATTCTTTAGTTTTCCCTACTCAAATCTACCTTAGTTTTTTTTTTTTTTTTTTTTTTTTGCCACAAGGTAAATGAAGAATATTATAAACTAAAATGAATTAAAGTATTTGATCTCTAGCTGCCCAGTGGTTAAAATGTAAAGTAACAGAAGAAGCAGGTGAAAAATAAAATGAGACCAAACCAAAATACATCTTATGGCTTGTGTGTTAAATTACCTTTCAGTTTGCTTAATCTCCATGTGATTTATACATGAAGAGGTAGCTAATTTGTGATATTGTTTGGAGAACTCAGAGGTGTCAGTGAAAGTAGTTTTTCCAAACGAAAATGAGTTAGGAAGATAAAATCCACCATTTGAAATAAATTGGCTCAGGGACTAGCTAAAACTCAACGCAAAGCTGTATCATGGATGCAATCCTTATTGGAAGCTAAGCTTTGACTTATCAGTAAATATAAAATCCTTATTTTAGTCTTGAGCGGCAATAGATACTATTTATTTGTATTTCTGACTTGGCCTGTGACAATTTGCTTAGTGTGGTAACTTCAGAATTTTAAGGAGAAGGATCTATTGAAATTAGAAAAAACAACTTTTCTACCAATCCTTGCTTTGTATCATCGATTTGATAAAGCATTAGGCTTACTTTGAATTATACAGAATCTAATTACTGGACTTGGATCTGTCTTTCAGAAAGATTGGTAGGATGACGCCATTATCTTGTTTGTATTCTCCTTGGGTTTTGTAACCAGAGTAGAAGAAAGCAAAAACAGAAACAGCAAAGCAGAATGCTTTCTCTGTGTCTTTTCTCTGTCACTTTGGCAGGTCTGAAATCAAAGAGAATGTGCATGTGGAGATGAGACATAGCTCTTTAACTGCGTTTTAATATAAAGACTGCTGAGTTGAAAGCTTAAACTCATAGTGAAAAGTACCATCAATCCAAAAACTCTGGTTGGGTAACTACATCCTGACTAGGGACCAATTCTAGGAGTTACGGAGAGGGGGGGAACGAAACATCTAAGTCTGACCTCACTGAAGGCTACAATGTAAAGAGAAGATTCTTTTAGCATGATGCATTAATCGAGCTAGCTGGAGTCTTCAGAGAACATAGTTATTCAGTATACATCTATAACACATGTACTTTGTGATACCCATCTATCTTTGGTTGTTTCTGGCTATCAAGTCAAGGTAATTAGGTAAGGATGAATTCTTTTAGTTACCCAAACTGGCATTTGATGAGAGTCTTCTTAAATATGTGTTGTTCATGATCCTGAGTCATTAGAGCCTCGTTTACTAAACAGTTACCTTGCAACAAGACAAATCATCTAGCAACAAGGACATTCTGATTCCTTGTGTGGGTGGAGCCCATAGAGGGTTTAAAATCTCCACAGTTGAATCTAAAACACAGCTTGTCATTGCATCATCTTTCCAGGAAAGTCACTGATTCAATCTTGCATCTTCTCTCTGGCTATGGATAAAAATTCAGAGCTGCTGCCTTCCTTTTTCACAAAATATTGCTTGTCAGATTAGCTGCAGTACCCTGTGACATTTTGCAATATGAATTTTCCTCCCATAGTTACCACTTTGCTCCATCCATCTTGAGCTTCAACAACCTATTAATACTGTTCTACATTATGGTAAAGATCTTCCTCCTATATGAAGAAGTAAAATCAAAATTAGGCAGGCAGTTCTGCTTCTTTTCACTGAATAATTCTTTAAAAAAAATCATTCTCTTCCACCAGTGGGACCAATTCTGTCTTTATTGCACTCTTTTCCATTAAAAAAAATTTTTTGCAAACCTAATTTTGACACCCTGATGTAATCCTTTATTATTTTTGGTTATACGCCTGTTCCCTGAAACTATAATCTGAGTTATAGAATTTATCTACACGTGTTTCCCCCCACCTTTTTTTCTTTTCTTTTTTTATCCTCTGTTACCTCTCAAATGTTTCGGGTGCCAGAGTTTAGTTTCAACTTTCCTTTAAGCCTGAACTGCCTTTCACAGTAATAGACTCCCTGGCATGTGAATGTGTTGAAGTCAACTGTCCTAATAGCTGGCATATTTTTCACAATGTGCTTGACATTCTTTTCTTAGGTGTAATAGATTCTAAGGTGTTTCCACCTTCTCTTCAAGTTTCTATTATTTCTACTTCAAAAAAAATTAAATTTCTGTGGTCAGAGTGAAATTAATTCAAGGTGAGCACATACTTTCTTCCAGAAAAGCACGTCTCAAAATCCCACTTGGTTCTTTTCAGAAGAATTTGTCCCACAAATCAAGAATTTTAGATTATATTCTTTTTCTCAATACCCCATCTGTTAGGGAGCATTCCTCTATCAGTGATCACTCAAAGTTTCATAAAAAATAGAATTTGTATTAGTTTCTACAACAGAAAAAAGATAGAATCAACTAATACATCCAGAGTACATAGTTAATACTCTGTTGTATAGGTGAGTAAATTCTAAATTAGAATTTAGACAATATTGAAAAAGATGTTTTAAGATATTTAATAACATGGAAAAGATACTCGTAATCAAAGAGTAGGTTTGAAAATTGTAAACATAATATCAATGTTCTAAAATATGTGATATAAAATAAATTTAATCTTTGTTATTAAGTTATTGCATAACAAGTTCATTATCTGTGTCGCTTTTTTGATTTTCCAAAGACTATATAACCATATACCTTAAAAATAAGCAAAAGTTACTAGACCATTTTTATCATATATAAACTTCTGTTAATAGATTTCACCTTAGTCGTGGTTCTGTTACTTTTCTTTTTTTTAAAAAATGGCAGGCAGGAAGAGAGAGGAGGAAGAAGCCCTTTATTGAGTTGTTTATCTTGGTTGTTCCTTGGGGCTCTGAGATGCAAACCTGAGTCCTTGGGTATGTGAAATGCACTGGCCAGAGGCAGCTATTCAAACTGCTACTCCACCAGGACACTCCCTCTGTCACTTTTATACCTTGTTTTAGAATCTATTTGATAATCACTTACCAAGTATAATGCAGAAGATAGAGAAAACAATTTCTTACTAAATAATTTTATGATTCTCCTTCATAATAGCTAGCTTTTCAGTCCTTATCATGTGCTAGGTATAGTGCTAAGAGTATCAATCATACATCGCTCATGTTTCTAATTTAGATACTACCTTACTAAAATCTTTAAAGAAATTAGGTGTTTTATAGGTGAAGGCACCTAGCTCAGATGGACCAGGTCACACAGCTGATAGAAAGTGAGCTGGGTTTGACCCAGGATCTCTAATGAGAAAGTCCATAATCTTTCCACTGCAACATGAACACTGCCATACTTCTTCCACAGTACATAGATAATAGAGCAGTGCCTGAAAAAAAATGATTTGTAAATGCAATTAAACTTCTCCATTACCCAGCTTTTCAATTAGTTTTTATTAAATTAAACTTTATTTTGAGATCCTTGTGGGATGGATTGCATGCAGTTATCAGAAATAATACAGAGAGATCTTTGTAGTCTTTACTTACATGCCCCAATGCTAATGTCTTGCAAAACTATACTGCCGTGTCATCATCAGGACATTAACACTGCTCTACTCCAGGTACAAGACACGAAGTTCCTTCATGCTGACACAGGCACCTCACCGCCCCCCTCCCCACTTAACTCCTGGAAATCCAAAGGTCATTATTCTCTGTTTATATACTTGTCCTTTCAAGAACGTTATGCAAATAAAACAGTATACTTTTGCAGGATTAGCTCTCTAAATTCAGCATAATCCTCTGAAGTCTCATCTTTGTTGTAGTATAAATAGTTGATTCTTTTGTACTGCTAAATAGTATGAATAGTATGAATGCGCAGTTTGGTTACACATCCCCCCACCCCCTTCCCTTTTGAAGGATATCTGGGATGTTTCCAGTTTTTCACTATTACAAATAAAGCTGCTGGGAACATTAGAGCACACATTTTTGGGGGGTGGGGGGGGGAGGTAAATTTCATTTCACTGAGATAAATGCTTAGGGATGTATTTGGTGTGTTGCATGCTATTCACTGCATGTTTAGATTTGAAAGAAACTGGCAAATTATTTTCCACATTGGCTCTACCATTCTATATCCCCATCAAAAGGGTATGAGTGATTCGATTTCCCCAGAGCTTCACCAGTGTCCAGGATTGTCTTATTTAGTTTCAGTTTTCGTTGTCATGATTTTATCAATTTATTTTTGTTCTTCAAACATTCTATTCTGATAGATGTGTAGTGATGATATCACTGGAGTTTTAATTTTCATGTCCCTGATATCTAATGACATGGAACATCTTTTCATGGGCTGATTTGCTGTCTATGTTTCCTCTTGGAAGCAGTGTCTGTCGGTGTCTTTGGCTCATTTTCTTATTGGAGTCTTTGCTTCTTTATGGTTGAGCTTTGAGAGTGCTTCATATAGTTGAGATACTTGTCCTTTGTCAAGTGTCTGACTTACAAATATTTTCTGTCTGCAGCTTGTCTCTTCATTCTTTTAACAGGATCTTTTGCAGGGCAAAAGTTTTAGATGTTGATGAAGTCAGCTTATAAACTTTTCCTTTTATGGAGCAGATTTTTAGTGTCAAATATCACAACTTTTGTCTAGTCCTAGAGTTCCCAATGATTTTCTCTTATTTCTTCCTAAAACTTTTACAGCTTTACATTAAGTCCCGGCTTATCTTGGATATTTCCAGTCCCTGTCCTAAAGCCAACCATTTCTCCAAGGATTTGGTTCCTTTTATTGGAGAATGAGATTACAAACCAAGATCTAGGTGTTAGGTGTACTGGTTCTGGGGTGTCTTTGAGTTTAAGTTGTCTCACTCTGCAGGGCAAGAAAATGTGTTATACTAACCCACATACTAAAATGTACACATAAAATGTACACATACATATCTATAAATATTTTATATGTATCTATATTAAGTCAATCCTGAGTTTTTACTGATGTCTCTAACTCATTCATTATGATGTGGATAATTATAGCTTCCTGCCTTTGCTTCTCTGTAAATTTTCAGCTGTGAGAAACCTAGCTCCTATCATCTGCCATCTGTTTGCTTAATTGTTCAGTTCCAGCACACACATATAGTGGCATCAGAATTGGTAACCTGTACCTCAGTGGGAAACAATTTCATCAACCAGAATACAATGTTTATGTACAGTTTATTTTGCTTTTGTGTTAGACTCCACTCACCTTTTCCCTCAACTTCTCTCAGTTCTTTCATGTATTTGTAGTACAATTAGATTGTTTTTCTACAGTCTGAATTTCATCCTGGAACTACCTGCCTTCCTAAATGATCTTTTAAATTTGTATACATTCAAGTGTACTCTTTGTACTATAAATCTCCGTGGGTTTGTTTGAACACATAATTTCATGTCGCCACTATTGCATCATAATACTGAATTCATGCCCTAAATATCATTCTTTTTCTTTCTCCTCTCCTCTTCTCTGGCCACAACTGAACTTTTTACAGCTTCTATAGTTACGTCTCTTCCAAAGTGCCGTCTAACTGGAATCAGAAAGTAGGGAACTTTTTCAGATTGGCTTCTTCCACTTTGTAATGTATATTTAAGATGAATCCATCTCTTTTGCTGGTTTGAGGATTCATTTTTATTTTATTGTGGACTAATATCCCACATAAATAAGATGTAACACAGCTTATTTATCCATTCACTCACTGAGGGCCATCATGGTTGTGTGCAGTTTTTGATGACTATGAATCAAGTCATGATAGGCATTCACATGCAGATTTTTTTATTGTAGACAGACAGTTTCAAATCAGTTGAGTGAAAATCTAGGCGTATGCTTACTGGACTCTCTGGTAAGACTTTTGTTTTGTAAGAAACGTTCGACCCGTCTTCCAAAGTATTGTACCTTTTTGCATTTCCTGCAGCAATGAATGAAAGTTCCTGTTCTGCATTCTCACAAGCAATGAGTACAGTCAGTTGTTGTGTTTTTTTTCTTTTAATTGTAGCCATGGTAATTAATGTCAAGTAGTCATCTGTTTTTATTACTAAAATTATACTGGAAGGTAGATTATTTTGCCATACAGGGGAATTAGTTAAAGGCAATTATGCTGTTCAGAGACACTGATAACCATTAACTTTGTCCTCTCACAGAAAGAAGATTGACCTCACTACCAAGGAATTTGCTTCAAGATCCAGGAGACTGCATGTTTGTAAGTTCTCTCTTAAATCTATTTCTCAGCTCTATTGAACCTAATGCAATCTTACAAGGGATGTTTGGAATGTCTTCTTTTCTATGGAAAAAATGAAATTAATCACTAATATAACCTAACTACATCATTTAAAAAGATTCATATAATGACTGATTACATCAAGGAATTAAAAAAATTTAAATATATATTCCACCCAGCAAATGTTCAGTCAGAATTACACTGATGACAATAAATAGAGAAATAACAGTGAATAAAATAGATGATCAGAAGTCATTTCATAGAAGACATATAGGGAAACTGAGGCAATGGTATGAGTGGACATTAGCAAACAATCTAACATTCTCTTGTGATTAGGGGAGAACTTTTTTGTATATAATGATAGATAACAACCCCAACGGAAGTAGAAATAATGCCAAGAGAGATTGCCGACTGTCGAAGTAGGAGCAATGAGTATATATGGCTCTTGCGAATGAACTCAATATTATAAGTATGATGTTAAAATTTCTTCTATTATGACATAGGATATGATAGTTACAAAGTGTCATATCTTCTATTTTGAAATTCCATGACATATTGGGACATAAGCTCAGACTCAGATAAAAAGAACTGGGAGGCTCTATTCTTTAAGAAGCAATAAGAACTTTAGACTGGATGGGAAAGAGACCATAAAATAAGAGGCTAAAGAGAAATTATGGGATGAATGCTAATTTCACAACATAGGTTTTTGTATTTGTACTACCAAAAAATAGTGCAAGATGAGAAGAGTATGAAATTTTAAAAACAGTTTTATAATAAAATTTCGTAAACACCCCGTGTGTTCTGCTAATTTAATATTATTTGGCATCCAGTCACTTAAAAGGAGTCCCAGGGCTATTGTATATTTGCAATCTGCCTTGTATTTTTGCAGTAATTGCACTTCCGCACTGAATCCTTTTTAACTAATATATGCTTTAAAATGCTGTACAACATTGAAGATATATAAAGCAGAAAGTAAATTATTCAATAGTTTTAAAATAGTCTTTATCCCATTTAAGCTTTTCTCTCTGTAGCATTTTTCTCTTAAATTATGTTGACTTTTTTTGCATAAATATATGTAAAGCCTTCCTAGTAACTCATCTGCTGAAGTATCGTTAGTTTATACTTGTAGTAGGGTGTTTAAAACATTGCTTAGGAAGATACTTTTAGTGTGGAATGTCCTCTGAGTTTTAGAATATCTAGCATCCCTGGCTGTAACCACCAAACACCTTAACCTTCATCTCTCTGTGATCAATCATCAGATAACCAAAAATGCTACCAGGTTTCCGAGATGCCCCCCTCAGCTATAGTTTCTGCCTTGTAGAGAACATCGATTAAATCTATGACTCCTGCCATTTCCCATGGACAATTTTAAGTTTCAGTTGCTTGAGTCTATAGAGTGACGTCTGGACAAAGAGACTCTGTAATGACTTCCTGGTGGCTGGAAAGACCATTATGTATTTGAGGAAATGGAATGTTAAAATTGAGTTTGATGGCAAATGAATGATTTTGCAAAGATGTGTGCAAAAAAATAAATAATTACCATTGAAGAGTAAATTGGCTATTAGCAAAAATGAAAGCTAGGTCAGACACTAATTTTTGCTATTGTTTTGTTGCTTTTTAGTCAACAATATTGGCTTAAGATATGTGTGAGGGGAGGGGGGAAGGTGGGAAGAAGTGGAAAACCAAGAAGAAATGGAAAAGAATATGCTAGCTTATATCATGTGTCAAGAACTCTATTGGTACTTCCAAATCAAAAAAGCATCATAATCACTTCTTAAATGCTCTTTAAGAAGATGACACTGCTCTCATTGAATCTTTAATAGCAGAGGAAACTGGCATTTTGATATATTGTGTAAATTTTCCTACTTCTACTGCAAAGAAGAATCTGCCTAAAAAAAGAAACAAGAAGAAAAATGGAAGGCTGGAGCTGGAATAGATTGAAATTGTCATACTGTAGAATGGAGTCAAGTTAGGTTGATTCAGTAAGAAATACTAATGTTTGGGAGAAACAGAAAGCCTTTGTGAAATGGTAGTTTCATGCATTCTGTGCCTCCTAACCTATCTAAGGTCTCTTGTCCAAGAGGTAAGAATATACCTTATAACTAGGAGCAAAATATACCACCCAATGTTTAGTCTTGATTCAGGTCTAGCTGTGACTAGACCCTCATTAAATAATGGAGTAGAGTAGTAATTAAACATTTCAAATTGATAGATGGAAGAAATTTCCCCTTAGCTCAGATGAAAGACTCAATGGAAGTGAAATGAATTACTTTTAGAGAGATTATGGACAGAAAATCCCTAACTGTTTATATTTTATGTGCCATCTTTGGCAAGAGCTACATTTAAGTTAGAGGAGTTTGCACTTGAATTCTGCAGTCTTCTAGGCAGAGCACTGGAAGGTGTACCTATTATTTGTGGTGGGGGCAATTGCCACATTCTCAGGAGTTTGGGCAGGGGTTTGCTAAACCATTGATAGTTTGAAATCAGTGTGATTTACATCCCAGAATCAGCAACTCTACAAATCAAGCCCTTATGCCCCCTTCCCAGAGCTAATTGATAAACATTTATCAGGAAACTAATTTAAAGGTTATCAAATGGTTCTACTGTGGTCATTGGCATTTAATAGAGGACAAGGAATCTTAGCTTTCTCAGGGTTATCTATCTATGACTTTAATCACTGTCTGATGAGTGAAAAGATGAGATTTTCTCCTTTTTGCATAACCCATGTTTAGTTGGGAAGAGGAAAGTATCAGAGTTAACTGATTTGGGAAGAAATCTGTAATGCAGATGATGGTGCTAATTGGTTTGTGATTCATATCATTCACATTTTATTATTTATGTGCATTCTCACTCTTTACTTTCATGGCCTCTGCTGTCATTGGCAAACATTCTCATCTACATGTTTGTATTTTTGTATGGTCTTGTAAAACGTGTGCTGTCTTATATATACATAGACATACATACATGTATGTATGTATATATATATATATGCTTACAGAAATGTCTTGCTCTATTTTATTCTATTTCATACCTTTTATAACCAAGAGCCAGTTCTAAGGATGCTCAGTTTGACTATGCTACAACTAATTTTCCTCTGGAAACACTTCACCAATCACTTTAACCATTCTGGAGGATTCCCATATTCCTACATTCTTGCAGCCACTTGACAATTATCTAGCTTTCTATTTGTAGCGTAATGGGTATACAGGGATAGCTTTCGAAACAGACATTTCTTTGGTTAGTAATGGGTGTGAGCATCTTGTTATGGCTTTGCTTGCCTTTTGAGTTTTCTTTCCTGGAAATAGCCCATGGCCCTATACTTTGTTTCTCCTTAGTGTACAGTCTAGATATTAATTTCTTGTCAATGGCACATCCTGTAAGTTTCTTTGGAGGAACAAATTTAAGCATCTTTTATAGCTAGGCCTCAAAATTCAAAAGCCATTCATTTTATATTTGGGGGAGCAGAGTGTATCAAGAAGAAAACTCTGCCCATTACCTGACCTTCCACCCTCTTATTGGTCCCTTTATCAGCACATATAGACTAGAACAAGTTGTCGTACCAACACCCCTCTGCCCCCCAGCTCTTTATGGCTTAAAACAGGCAGCATGCCTGGGTGAGAAACGAATGTATCAACCATGGATCAGCAGAGGGATTCGGATTGTCTTAGTCCCTGGAGAACTAACAGATATGCCACCACCTCCAGCTTTACTGTTTGCTAAGGCCAAAGGAAAGAGAATTCTGGAGGGTCTGGTATCAGAAATCAAATGCTTGGCCTGTAAATGACACCTGTTTTCCACAGCTCATTAGCCATATGAGTCATATGGTCTTACCTATTTCCAAGAAGGCCAGGGAGTACAATGTTATCTTGCCATAGGAAGGAATGGCACATCAAAGAGCAATAACTGCTGACCCCTGCTCTGCTGACCATCACATATTCAGGTGACCATTTTCTTTCCTGCAGCCAAAGTATAGTCAACCTTTCTTGAGAGAGATAAATCAAAATTCACTTCAAGTTAGTCTATAAAACTCAAAGTCCAACATTTCTGAGGTACAAATAGAATTATTTACATCAAGTCCAGCTATAAATCTTCATTACTTAGAAACCTATGAACTAAGATCAAAAGTTGTTTGTTTCTCATATGCCAAATGTATTGGTGGAACAAGGAAAGGATAATTGAAACAAGCAATCCCAGGTGAACTGGGAAAGCATGGAACATTTGGGAGTCCATAGGAGTTCTGAAATCACCCAGGGAATGTATGGTGAGGCTTCTTATGTAAAGGGTGGAGATACCTCTAATTAGCAACCACTTCCTGGGACAGACTTCTAACTCCATTGTTTTCCATATTCTTTGGTTTCAGTCTTGGGAGTGCTTCTCCTTGATCCCTTTCTTGGCTACGCTTGACCAAGGCCTTGGCAAATCTATACTCCTCAGATATCGAGAAACTTTCTCAGCCTTTTTAGTGCCCATGGGTCATTTTAAGTTTCAAATAATCACCACATTTTCATCTAGTCTGGTGGCTCTTTGATTTCAATTAGCAGCAAATGCCAACAGACATGTCCACAACTATTTTCAAGACTGGGCTAAATTCAATTAAATGCTCAACTTGAACCTACGAAGATTTGCTGGGAGAATCACAGCCTTTGTCTCTTTTCACAGAGCTGTTTTGTCCTCTTGAAATGATGTTGCATATGGTATAACCTGAACTAGAGCTGTTCTCAGAGATAATCATAGTTTGAAGTTTCAACTGTGCCTTTGATTAATTCTTGCCTTAAGGCTAAATCCTAGTAAGTTGTGTGTTTGTTTTTTTTGTGTTGGTTTATTTTTTCTATTCTTTCTTTTTTTTTTTTTTACCAAAAATAACTTTTCACTTTTTATCTTTTGCTAGTTGAGGATGAGATGCGATGCCTCCCCCCAACCTTGCAAGCCCCAGACTTTCCAGACCCTTTGTTTCCTTGCATTTGTGCCACCTCTGCTGGCTTTATCTCTTTCTGGTGTATTGACGAATGTAGCCAACGTTAATTGAAGGCTCTTGCATAATTCTCTTTGACAACCTCTTCCCTCAGAAATGCAAGCGTATCAACATATACATTATATACCTTCCAAAGTGTTACAGGTGACAATTTTACCAAACTTATCGCCACTGTACAAAATGGATTGTTATTCCTCTGGCAACTAAAATTTATTGCAGCCCCTAGGTCACCAAAGAATTTGAGATTTTTGTTCCGGTGGCAACTCTTTTTCTGTGCACTTACTGTATAACAATCCAGGCATTCTTCTAAGAAGAGTGAAGAGTGTAGCAGGTAGCTATGAGATCCTGCTGATTATTGGATTTTCTTTGTCTGCTGAGTCAGAAGACAGTTAGTTGTGTCATTTTATCTTAAGGCCAAATTTTTCCAATTCAGTTATCAAACATAACATGTTAAGGTAACATTCACTTAAATATTCATTTAATAACAAAATGTAAGTCATCGGTTTCTGAAATTAATATATTGAACATATCTTTTCCACCTTATCAAAATCATTGCAATGTTGAGATTTTTTTCTCATATGGTGTGCTTTCTTGCCTGACCTTTTCCACCAGTATAAAGAATTAATGTCTTCTGGTAACACCTGTCTTGTGAAAATATACTTGCATAATCAAAACTTTTCCAAAAATTACACTCAATATCCTCATTGGGAGTGGGGTGGTTATCCTTTCCAGGGAAACTTGAGTAATTTTATCCATGAATGTATTAGACTACAAATATGGGCGGTAGAGAGATGAATGATGCCCATCTACACGGAGTCTTAGTGGGGTCGATAGATTCAACAAGGCTTGAGGGAACTGGTACCAATTACATGTTTACTGAGCTTATTGAGGCATAAGTCACAGGCCCATCCAATACTGCCAGGACACAAGAGGTGGCTAGAGAAGGTAAAGAAGTCTATATAGGCCAGAGAAGACCAAGATACCTCCTAATTATTATAGCACTGAGCTTAGAATCCACAAGACTCAAGTTTCCCATGAATCCAGTAATAAGGCTGGCACCTTATTATTGAACACAACAGTAGCAATTTCATAGGATTCCTAGATTCAGTGAAATGACAGCATCAGAGAGAAATGTGGGCCAACTTATGAGATCTGCAGACAGAGCAAGAGTTGCCAGATGTTTCCTTTCAAGGGAGATAGAACCAATATTTTAGCCTCTGCAGGTCTCTGTCACATATTTTTTTTCTATTACTTTTTCCTTCTCTTCTTCTTCCTTCTTTTGCAACTCTTTGAAAGTGTCAAAAACATTCTTAGTACATGGATCATACAAAATCAGGTTGTAGACTATATTTGGTCTACGGGCTATTGTTTGCAAATTCTTGATGTAGAGGAATTTGGTTACATCTGCAAGACAGGAAACACTGGGAAACCTAAAAGGATGAACTCTTTATTGGTCAATATCTGGGATAAAATATCAGAACCCTGGGCACCAGCAGTTATGCCTAGAAAGTGGTGGGTAGACCCCTTCTCCCCACAGCTGAATAGACATTATTTCTGAGCAAGGATGAGGAAATCTGAAAAGGGATTTTAAAACAAGAATGTAATTAAATGCTTTTGAACTTGGCTGGCAATGATCATTGAGCTGAACCAATTTTTGTACTGCGGAGCATGAGTGGGACGACATAGCTAAGATGAAACTGCTTATAGAGAAAGCATTTCAATTATATTCCTTCCAAATTGACTTTCAAATCTATCTCCAGTTTACAAAGATATTTGAACAATCACTAATATTCACTATATTAGATGCACTAAACATACATCTTTCTGCCTCCCATTGTCAGTTTAAGCTGCCAAGTTTGCACACTGCACATTTAAGATCTCTTTTAGTCTGTTGATACAGCTTTTGTTCTCCTTTCTCTGTATCCCCAGACCTCTGATAAGAGATGAAGTTGTTTATCATGGCATCCCCAATAGTTTGTAACCACTTTGTGCAAAAGAGGTAAAATGTAAGCAAAGTACCTTTTAAACAAAGGTAATTCAGACAGGAATGAAGGGGAGCAGAGGCAGGTATGAAAAAGAGGAGGAAGAAGCACTTTGTTTTATATTTACTTGTTCATCTTGGTTGTTCCTGCTGGCCAGAAGATGTGAATCTGGGTCCCTGTGCTGGCCAAAGGTAGCTGACCAAATCACTACACTACCAGGGCACGCCAAAATATAATTTTTAAAGAGTTTACTTCTTCGAGAAATTTTATAGATTTTCAAAATTGGGTACTTTTCAAACCAATTGTGACAATAGCCAACATACTGAAAGATTTTATCAAAGTTTACATGATTAGGAAAAAATTAACACTAGGCTGTAAGAAAAAAATTAAGGACATTAGTACTGATTACTGGAACTATTCAGGCTTTTTAAACGTGTCAAAAATTCAATTATAAACATAAATTTCAAAATGACCCCTTCCATTGTTCTTAGTGATTCTTGATTTGAAGATCTGTAGGACAAAGATCTTCAGTTCTTCAACTGATATTTGGAAAGGCTTTTTTAATGCTCTGTATGTTTTGAGCTAAGAAGTAACAGTAATCATCACCACCTTTCGGGTAGTGAAACCCTTTAAATTAAAAATCTTGCATAATGATTCTGGGCAAAGGCCTCTTACAGTTTTGAAATGTTCTCATCCATGTACCTTCAATCATTACATCTTTCCTTTTGAAGGTCTTACTGAGGTCTAGTACCTAGCCTTTTGTGTGTGTGTGTGTGTGTGTGTGTGTGTGTGTGTGTGTGTGTGTGTGTGTGTGTATAGATAGACAGATAGATAGATAGACAGACAGACAGACAGACAGACAGACAGACAGAGATAGATAGATAGATAGATAGATAGATAGATAGATAGATAGATAGATTGATGGATAGGTTGGCAGGCACATGTCAGCAAGGTTTGGTACACAGTGGTATAAATCAGGTTGAGCCTCATGAACTATCCAAAGCCAAGAGAGACAGAAACCCTAAGTCTGGTATGTATTTTTCAAGAGAGTATGTTTATACTTACCTCTTGATGGCGTTTGCCTGTCTTTTAATTCAGAGGCAAACCATGTTCCTCTTGTCATGTTCTCTCTGCCTGTGTTGTCCTTTAAAGTTTGAATAAAAGGAGATTTAAAATTGTACTTGCTAAACATTAGACCAAGAGACAAAGAGGCAAGACCCAGGGCCTAGGGCGCAAAAGTAAGGAAGAGAGAAAAGGCAAGACTTGGGATGACCTGGGAATCTTCAGAAAGACTGTTTCTCAGAGGTGAGTTATTGTCTCTACAGGATCCCCTTCAAAGGGACAAGTAGGAACTCTGTCAGAGTCTGTCCTGGTAGCTCCCCAATTTACCTAGTTATTTTTGCTTTTCCAATTCTTGGGCAATGGAGGGTATGACAATTAATGGTCCTAAATATCTTGTTCAGAGCTTTGGGGCAGAAATACCTACTTTCTGCAACTGCTTCCTTGATGGAGGTTGAATCAGCAATTGAGTTGCACTTAAATGTCACGTTAAGGTCTCTAATGGTTGTAACTTTCCAATTCTGTTAAGAATATTTTTTACTCTTTCCAGAGGATTGGAGATTAATAAGGACAGTGAAGTTTCTGAAAAAAGGACAAATTTTCCATAAACCATGAATAATTACCTCAGTAAAATGTCTTTTCCTACTAATGAAGAGGACAGATATTTTAGGATGGCCTAGTAGAAATCTTAAAGTCCGAAAATCACTTTTTAAAATGCTTATATTACTGTGATTGCTATAGCTTCAACCACTCCAGAAAATAAACATTCTGTCACTACTACATATTCATCTGTGGAGTCATTTTTATTTAATTTCATGTCATTTATTTGGAAATGCTGAGCCACTCCTGTCATTTTTGGTTTTGGTCTCTATCACTTGTGCATTTTTTTCAGTATTTTATTAATTAAAGATTAAGCATGAACTGGGCATATTGTCTGTTATCCTAGAAAAGTTTCCTCATATTTACAATTTACTATTGGAGCCAGCTGGTCTCAATTGTATTATGAAGGACTTTAGTAAATTGCATTTGAAGTTATCTGGTGACACCATATATCCTTCCAGTTTTGACAGATCTTCATGAATTTTAAAACATGATCATTCCTATTTTTGCCCCAGAACTAATTTTATGCTTCTATTACGGTCTCCTTGAACTTCCCGATGGATTTTCCCTGTCTGTTCTATAAGTGAGTCTTTGCATTCAAATTTAGTCAAGCAATCTGTCTAGTGTGGTGATTTCCTATTGATCTCTCTTCTCTGTAGGCCTCTGTCTTAACAATAGCAACTTTGTGTGTCTACAGGATTGCAAAGTCATGAACAAATCCCAAATCACACAAATTAATCAGGGTGTAAATGCCATTATATTTATCAGCAATTTAACATACCTTGTGTAGCACCATAAGTTCAACCACTGGAGCTGATTTGCCTTCTGATAAGGAATTGGGTTCTATAAAAACCAAGTAGTTATTGCATGTCCATCCTGATCTTGCTCCTTTTCACTTTCAAGATAAAAGTCCATCCAACAAAAGTATCAGAATCTGGCTCAAAGATCTGGTTTACAATGGAGACATCTCAACGTAGAAAGAAAGAATCATGAGATTCTCTTTCATTCAGTAATTATTATCAAGTCGCTAGAGTCAGAATCAGTAGAAAGGAATATGGAAAGAGGAAAATGATACTTAATTATTAGTTTAATCTTGAGAAAAATGCTGAATGTTTTCAATTAGATTTATAGATGAGTGTGTTTGATCAGATTATCAGGAAGATAGAAGTGCAAGAGTTTTATTGGAAGTGATGAACCTGTGAACTATAAAAGTGAGAGGGAGAAAGGTAGACCGTGATATAGGTTTGCTACTTGTGAACTAATAAGAAGTAAAGAGGAAGCATCCCAAACTGAGAAAGTCATTTGGTCAGTCCAATAAGGAGCTCAGTGAGTTACAGCTCTTAAAACTACCCAAGTTCAGCAACTAAGCAAAATAACATGACTTTTAATGAGATGCTCATCCTCTTCCTCTTCCAGTCTTACCTTCTTTTGTTTGTAGGAGCAGCACTACATGACCCATCCAGCTGGGTCACTAGCTGCTAGTCCAACTTGTCTTTAGAGACACTGCAACCCCACCTGCAGGCTAAGCCCTTTGGGTTGTCCCTCCACCCTTGCTGTATAAGCTCATGTTGACCCTTGGTTTGTGGCTTTTAAGCACCACTATTCAGTCCTTATTATCCTCCATTAACTGCATTAATGAGCCCAACTCTGAAACCATCTTCCTTATTCTTAGCCTTGACCTGAAGAGGAGAACCACCGCTGGACTTTTCAGAGGTGCTAATGCCCATCTCTCCAGCATGTTCCTAATGGCGCTGCTGAATGGTGCTCCTGCGGAGCATAATCTTGTGGTGGGTGCTCTGGCCTCATGAACCAGCAAGCCCATTTCCCCTGAGCCTTCTAATTCCTTTCTCCACAGCCTGGCTCAGCAACTCTGACATTTTTACTTCTTACACATGCACTGTTACTTCCCTAGGTTTCTAAGACCCATTGTATCAGCCTGTTCACTCCAACCCTAGGGTACTTGCCCTATCCCATTAAATGCCCCTGAGTCAATAAATTTATGCAGCCTACCACTTTCATCAAACATCCTCAACATCTATTACAGTGTGCCCTCGACTTGTTCCTACCAGCAAAAATCAGCCAATTCTGAGTGTTCCTTGGGTATCTAATCTCGGTTGTCTCTTAACAAGCATGACATAACCATAACCCCCGCTGGTTTATGTTGACATTCACCTCTAGTATTCAACTTTCAAGCAAGGAATCAAAATGGGGACATTTCTTGAGTTGGGCACTTGAGGATCTTCAAGGTGTCTTCTGCACATGATCAATGTTAACCTCCATCTGTGCTTTAAAATCTCTGCTTCCAACTCAGTTTTAAGGATTTTATTTCTTTTAATATATTTGCTTTTTTGTGATGATTAATATTTCTGACATCTGAAATGCTGTGGATCTACTACTGGTGCTTTCATTTATTTCATTATTATTCTATGATTTGTATTTAGGGGGTGGGTGGGGAGATGATCAATTTCTTTGGAGTCTTATCTGTGGGAATTCTTAAGAGTTCTGGATTGTGATTAAGTTTCTCAGAGAAAAGTGATCTTTTTCTTTTCTCAGTAACTTGGTGGTATGACTAATCTGGAATAAATGCAAATTAAATTGTGTGCTTGGGGTTTCCTGGGGCCACCCCAGCTTGAGGTCCAGTTTATGTTTACCCGTTCTCAGGGAAGAATTCCTTTGCTTTCACTTAGCATTAGGTTTGAGAAGATGTTTCCTGAGTGCCATCTTTTATAGGCAAGTTTGACTTTTACTTATATTCCAAAGGAATCAAATTTTATGCATGGATATCATATTAGATTCCCCAATTGGATGGGTCATATGATTTAATTCTTCCTCATATTAGTTCACAAAGAAGCAACCCAAGAATCTTCAAGGTTCAGCAGACATTGAATGCTCAAAAGAATGATTTGGCTCCTGTTTGTCATCCAGCATTCCTGGCTTGAAATGTGCAAAATTTTCCATATTCCTTAATTTTATATAATTCTATGGACATTTTATAGCTAATTTCTATATTTTTATTCATTCTCTTAGATTCAACGTGGAAGGGTTGTTTAGGATAGTTAATCCACCATACTTCTTAAACTAGAATACTGATAGCTCTTTATCTGTTCTGTTTTTCATTGAATTCTATTTTTTCTGACTGTTTCTTATAGGAAAGTAAAGTTGCATATGTTAGTAATTGGACACTTTAAAATGAAACCAATTTTCACTAAAAATATCTTACCTGTGGAAGTGGTTTTGAGTTAAACTGACTCTTGTCTCTCAGTGCCACATTGTGCTTTCTAGGTGAAAATTAAACAACTTGACTCAGCAATTTGGTGACTATGAAAAAACCAAGAGACCGTGTGCTGATCTGATTGATCACGACAGCAGACCCCACACTACCTTTCTCTTGTGAGAATCATGGACAGACAAGTGAACTTAGGGAACAATCTAAAAGTTGCCCAACTAATGAATTAAGCTTGGGCCACTTCAGATTTCAGGCTTTAAATCTCCCCTATGGCCTGACCCTGATGATACAACCTTGGGACTGCCCCTTGGACCATGATTTCTATTCTCATATTAATATCCTTTTGATTATATTACAACTTGACTATGTCTTGGTTGATATACCTCAGAATACCCAGTGATTAAAAATTTGATGAAGAGAAAGAAAAAAGTTAACATAGCCTCAAAAGAAAAACTTAAAATTTTTTTAAGCCAAATTGCTACTTTCCTTTATTATCTAATGCAGTCTTGATGGTAACAGCATTTCTGGTTTCCCTCTTTGCTCTTGTATTTCTAGTTCTTTGTTTCTATTGATCTTCTCTTATCTGCTTCTATTTCCCACAGAGTCAAAATTCACATTTTTAATATTTTTGTGTTAGGGCAGCATCCAATCCATTGTGAATGAGAGACATGTATTTTTAAGGATTCTATTTCTATAATTTTTCTTGTGAAAAGTGGTGAAGGACTAAAAATTTTCCACTGATCCCTCACTTGGCCACTCCTCCCCACCTCTTACAAAATGCCATGGTCCCACCAATGGTTGCTAAACCATGGCCCCAATCTTGTCCTTGCATCTCATCCTGTGATGAACTCAACCTCAGTTTCATAATACCTTTCAAGATTTTGAACAATGACATTTGAGCTTTAAGATGGCGTATAAAAATCTTTTGAATATCTTGCTTCCCCTAGAAAAATTAGCTATCCCCACTACAATATTTTAAATAAATGCTTATGCTAACTCCTTCCCCTAGGCTTCCTTTCATACCTTTCATTCAATACATGCCTATTAGTTACCAGGTAAATGACCTCCCCAAGGTATTAATGAGACATGTGAAATAAATATGACTCCTGTCCTCAAGGAAGCCTTTAGAGAAGTAAATGGCTCCCATGTGGTCAGAGATAGTCTTCATATTCCCTGGTAACCCAAGAAATATAATCTAAGTTAAATGATTACAAGAAAAGAATATGAGGGTTCACTGGATTCGATTGGACATGGCAAGCTTATGTTTCTGATCATGAGATCTTTCTACAACATGCAGAGACAAAAATACATTCCCACAGAAGGTATTTGTGATGATCTCATAAAGCAGAATTTTCATAATGAATCGTATTTTCAGCTCCTTTCTAAAGTACGGAGGGAGATCCTGGCAAATTTTCATCTTTCAGAAAAATATAGAAAAAGGGGCACCTTTAGGTAGATTCATTTACTACAGTTAAGGACATTAAATATTTTAAGCACATCGCTGAGGGTAACAATTGAATCACCCACACTGAAGTTCTTCAAAACACTTGAGAGTTTCTTCACCTGCATATTACTTTGGCTTGTTAGAATCCAGAAGCTGAACCAATTAGCCTCAGGGATGGCATTATGTACCTTGCAATTGTCTCCAGCTATAAAACTCTGAACTATTTAATAACTTGAAGAACCTGTCATTGTGTCGTCCATTGTTATAGAGATCAAAAATCAATGAAATGAATCTTTCAAGATATACCTTTATCTTTACAAAATAAATTCTATACTTTTGGAATGCTAGAGTTTAGATTTGCCTCGACATAGCTTTCATCCAAGAGTTTAACATAGGTGAAATAAGAATATCTCTCTATATTACATGAGCTGTGTGTCTATAGCTATATTCTACAGTAAAGGGAAGCCTGATTGGTGACTCTAAGAACGGAGTCCTGAGTTTTTCCTTGTGGTGTCAGTAACTTCTTTACACAATAGTCCTTGACTTTCGCTGTCAATGGACTGCCCCTCACTACAATTTTATTTACTTTACTCTGCTGTGGAAAATGGGGATACTGGGAATAAAGACAAGGCAAGTCTGCTGATAATGGCAGAATACCATGGATGATTGCACTAATGTGTTTGCTTTTCCCCTTTAAGATGAGGATATTATTCAGGAGAGAGGGTTTTGCATGTGTAATCACTCAGTTCTATGAAATAGATGTCAGGTGTTATCCCTATTCGTTACTGAGGAAATGATTTAGTTGTTGAGAATTGGCCGGAAGACATACTCTAAAACCCCAGTGACAGGAGGAACTTACATTTGGGTAGATATTTGAGTGTCTACTATATGTTAAGGGTTAGAAGAAAATCACATTCCTTTGCAGAACGGAACCCTCCAAGGGGAAAAATCAGAAATAGCTGTAGTGATATTAAGAAGTTATGAGGCTCTGACAGGTAGTCTTCCTGAAACCAGACTTCAGAGGAAGTCTTGTAATACATAAGGAACACATCAGGACACTGAGCGACAGCGACAGAGAGAAGCAGTCCAACATTTCAGTGTCTGCCATGCGTCAAGCATCCTGTTCTTGTTTGGTCTTCTGTACCATCTTCTGAGGTAGATGTTTGCCCTTTCTCACAGAGAAGATTGCCAAATAAAGATCAAATCACTAAAGAGCTAATGAAGGACTTTCCGTCCCTTGTTGTACAATGAAAAACCCGAACATCACATGTAAAACAAACCTAAGGCTCTGAAAGATAGAGAGGAAGGAGGAACAGGCTAGGAACCCTGAGACCTGAGGAATGACAGTGGGGAGGAGTTTCTGGGTTCATTTTAGCCTCACCTGTTCCAGATTGGGAGCTGAAAAGTCTGGCAACCTCGAAATGTCAATAGGCACAGACCACTCAATCCCCCAGAAAGCCTTTGCTATCTACTAAAAAGACCAGGAAAAGGGAAAACTTAGCAAGACAGAAAAATCTTTAAACAATCACTTCTCTATTCCAGGCAAACATCAGAGAACCACAAAGCCGGAATTGCACCTTCAAGAGGCCACAAGTAAGTGCTGCCCTCCCACTGGGAAGGGGTGTGTGCATCAGAGAAGGCTCAGTAGGAACTGGAACTTTTCTGCCTGCAAGGCAGTAAGGAAAACCTCCCCTTGGTGTCAGTGGAGACTGTGGGAGGCCCACCCACACTCTGGATGATCATGAAATGGCATCTCAGCCCTCCCCTGTCAGAGCTGCATCAGAAAAAGTCAACTAAAATACCATGGAAGATAAGATCCAGAGTCGCATAAATTAAATACTCCTGCTTTGCAAAACAGGATGAAAAGGCGAGCTGTAGACTGAGAGAAAATATTTGCAGGAAACATACAGGACTAGTATTCAGAATATATAAAGTACTCTCAAAACTCAACAGTAAAAAAAAATTAAAAAAAAAAAAATCCAATTATACAATGGATTTAAAAATGAGCAGACATTTTACCCAAGAGTATATACAGATGGTAAATAAGCACATGAAAAGGTGTTCAACATTATTAGACATCAGGGAAATGCAAATTAAAACAACAATGAGGTATCATTACAAACCTATTTAAATAGTTAGTGACAACAGCAAAAGTTGGTAAAAATTAGTGGCAATGCCACATGCTGCAGGGGATTTAGAGAAACTAGGTAACTCATATTGCTAGTGAATTACTCATATTGCTGGAGGGAATATAAAGGTATAGCCTTAATTCTGAGAAACAGGCCATTTCTTCAAAAATGAAATATCCCAGTAATTGCCCTCCTGGGCATTTAGTCCAGAAAAACCATGTTCATTCAAAAACCTGTACATGGATACTTCAAGGCAGCTTTCTTTATAATAGCCCCCAAATTAAGGCGACCCTGGTGTCCTTCAATAAGTGAATGGTTAAACAAACTGTACGTCACCCTACTATGGAATACTAATCAGCAATAAAAAGATTGAACTCAATGATACTTGCAACAACTGGCAGGAATCTCCAGAGAATCCTGCTGAGTTAAAAAAAAAAATCTAATTCCCAAAGGTTATATACGTTCTGATACAATTTATAGGACATTCTTGAAACAACAAAGTTATAAAGATGGAGAAGAAATGATTAAATGCCCAAAGTTAAGTGGTATGAGAAGAGGGAGGTGAAAATGGCTATTAAAGTCAATCTGAGGAATCTTTGTGGTGATGATAATGTGGTGTTTTGACTCTATTAATATCAATATCCTCATTCTTACGGACTGGACTGTGTCTGCTGTACATTCCTGTGTTGATGTTCTAACCCCCATGCCCTACTACCTCAGAATGTGACCAGATTTGGAGATAGCATTCTTAGAGAAGTAATTACTTACAATGAGGTCATCGGGATGGGTTCTCAACCATATGCCTGCTTTCTTTATAAGAAGAGGCAATTTGGATACAGGCTGGCACAGAGGAAGGCCTAGTGGATCTACCCGAAGAAGACAGCCATCAGTTACAAACCGTGAGAAAACAATGGCGCCTCGAGACATTTGACTCAAATGAACTTCATCTTCTGAGGCCGAGAGGCCTTAGAAGAAAGAATCTGCTGATACCTTAATCTCTAGCCCCTAGAATTGTGAGGAAATAAATTTTTGTCGTGGAAGTCACCCAGACTGTGGTACTTTATTATGATGGCCCTAGCAAACTAATACATTGATTATGACATTGTACTACAGTTTTGCAAAATGTTACCCTTCAAGGAAAATGAGGAATGGGGTACCTGGTATTTCAGGTCTTACAGTGACATGTGAATCTATAGTTATCTCCCCCGACCTCCAAAAACAGGTTAAAAAATGATTCAGAGGTTCAAATGCAGTCTCTTATGAAAGCTTATACTAAAAATTGACCCAAACTGTTGACTCAGGCCTGAGTCAGAGGACTTTCAGTTTTGAAATGGAGTCAAAAATTCATGGATGCTGATCTGGTGTCTTAGCAGCCACAAGTCAAAATGCAGCATTTTGCCAAGGGGTCTTCTGGGTTTCTTTCTTGTGAATCAATACTTCCTAACTACTTTTCTTTATATGAACATGAGCTCACCTCATAGACCCAGAGCTTAGTCTAAGAAGTGGCCTCAAATGCTATTGCTTTCAGATATCAGTAAAAATACCTCACCAGTCCTAAAGGTATTTGACACCAGGTGCTAGTCTTTGACTTTACAAAAGTTAGACCGCATAGTTTTGAGCATAACTCATTTATAGTGATCAAGTTTGTATTGCTCGTAATTCATTCATTCATTCATTCATTCATTCATTCATTCATTCATTCATTTTGGTTCCACATATCCCCTGAATGCAAGTCAGCTACTTTAGCACCACGACTGAAAAAAAAAAAAAAAAATTAAAAAAAAAAAAAAAAATATATATTATGTATATATAAAGAGCACCCTGTACTAAAGAAAAAGTCATGTTTCCATGCTTAAAGCATAAAAATCCCAGCGCGCCCTGGTGGAGTATAGGTTTGGTCAACTGCCTCCGGCCTCAATGTAATCACAACCTATCTTAAGGACCTTGGTTCATATCCCGGGTCCGGGAGAACAACCAAGAGGTGCAAATAAATAAAAATAACTCATATACTTCTTAAAAAACGATCCCTGCAACCAAAGCTCTCTATTAATGCGTGGGCTGCTGCTGTCTGTTTCTTCTGTGTTGAAGAACTTTCAAAAGGAATGTTCAGAGGTAATTTTGACTTTGTGTTTTTGCTTTATATGCTGACTTCAGAAATTAACCTCCTCATAAAATCCAATCCCACTCTGCTATTTTGACACTGCTTCTGTCTGAAAGTATTCATTAACATTTCACATAATTGCCCTGTTTCCAGAGCAAGTATGTAATTTACTGCAGAGGGAGGATGTTAGAGTGCGTGTTCAATAATGTCCATCCTGTCTGCTACTGGTTGAACCCTTCATCTAACCATGGGCTGGAGATTTTCTGCCTTGGGTCCTAGTGAATCTCATTGACCATCTGCACCAGTGACGGGTGATAACCAGTCATGATCATTTGTAAAGTCTACTCTTTTCCAGTCATTGTTCTCTTAGAAACTTTTGGGTTTTGTCCTGCTAGCAACCATTGCCAAGTTAACATATTGGACTTTAAGCAAAATTGATCAGAGTACTTTCAGAACTATGTTTTTAGTGAGATAGTCATGTAAGTAGGAATCTAATTTTAATAATAAAATTAATTTGAAAATAGGAAAAGGCCCAGATAATGTACTCGTGAGAGCTCACATTCATAGTGCAATATGATGCCAAAGGTTGAGATTTTTGAAACAAAAATCATTTCACTTTCTGATTAAAGAATGAATTGCCTAGAGCTTCAAGAAAAGTTCTCTTTTTTTTAATCAAGTGTATATGTTTATTTCTCCTGAGGAAGTAAAAACAATTATGGAAACAGCTTTCACTTCATTCTTTTTCAACTGAGATGACCTGTTATTATTTTTATGTCCAAATTACAATATAAATGTTCTTAATAATGTTATTACATTATTAATCATAGAGATAATCCTGGTATTCCTTCCATAGAAGAGCAACTGATAACTTTTTAGAGCTGTCTCTCTCTCGTGCGGTGAGAGAAAAGGATTCCTTGGCTATTCAATATGGAGTATGTATATGACTGCCATGAAAAGTCAGGGAAAACCCCATCAGTTGTTCCATAGTGGAAGATGTATCCGCCATATGCCTAAAATCCAGAAGCTGGGTCTTAGAATCTGGGTCTTAGCTTCTTTGTTCCATAGTCACAACTTAACAGACTTCAGCTCCATCTTTAGTGACAAGCAATCACAGCAACGTGTGTATTCAGGCTGCTTGATTTCTGGTGTCTGTCAAAGGTTATAAAATGATCTTTGCTGGCTTTTAAATCAGAAGCAGTGTGGCCTGGTACTCATTTGGTGGCGGGCACGAGCAGAACAGAACTGTGCCTTTCACACTGTAATTTACACTTGGATTTGTCCCTTCCAAATCAAGAAGACTTTGACATTCAGCAATTGGTCCTTCTTGATTCTGTGCTGGTAACAAATGCGATACGGTACCTCATCCAAGAGATTTCATTTATTATTGTTGTGTCAGAAACAAATATGAGGGACCAGGTTCTGTCTTCATAAAACTTGTGAAAAGCAACACCCTCTTAATATGTGTTGTCTAGATAATTACAGCTAGTAACTACAGATATATTACTGTTATAAACCTCAAAGCTATAAAGACATCATTTTGTTTTCTCCAGTTAGATTGCTTAGAAGAAGTCATCAATAGATCTAAAACAAGAAGCTGCGAAAATGAAACATTCACTTTTTATTAGAAAACAGGAGGAAAAAGGACCATCCAGGAAGCTTTATAGACATGGAATCTTTACAGACTGATCTGAGAAATGTCATTGGATAAAGATAGCTTCTCCTAACTCTCCTATGTCTTCTGTAGAAGGGCAACTTACGTGTTTCTCTTCCTGTGTACATATGCATTATTCTCCTTAAACAATCCTTCCTTAAAGTCGCCCACATGTTGCCAGCATTAAACACCTAAGTGTGTAAGGCATCCAGAGGTTAAAGAGGTTGTACTTGGTACTGAAATATAAAATCTTATCACCTTTGTTTGTCTGTGATTGTAAATGAACAAAAAGATGAGTATTGAATTTTAGGCCTGGTGATGAATAGGGTAATAAGAAGAATGAACCAGAAAATCGAAAGAATGTCTTTGCAGTCTGTTGTAACTTAGGTTCCCCCAAGAAGCAGAGCCTGAGGTAAGTGGTTGGTTTTTGCAAGGGAACGCAGGGAGTGGAGTAGGGGCCCACCCTGAGAAGTGCGAAACAAGGAAGGAGCGCTAACCCAAGGGCGTGTTGCTGAGTTTTATTTCCTCATTGCATCTGGGGCTTGGGCCAAGCTTTCAGGAACAGTGAGAGACACCTGAGAGGAACAGCCTGACCCCTGCTGGCTGAAATTAACATTGGCGCGAGTTCATTGTCACTAGGAAGCAGAGAAGTTCACTACTCAGACTTACCCGGCAATGGCTGGAGCCAAAATGTAGGTTGATGGGGTGTGATGTCTCATGTAAAGCCCATCTTTAACACCTAATCATTGGCACGCCACTTGTTCACGCTTAACATCTGCGTTTTCATCCTAAAAGACACAGGTAACCTATCATGCCTGTTTTCCAGGGTGATCAGCAAGGATTTCTTAAAAACACATTGAAATTCTTTAAAGGATAATTCACTATGACTCTGAAAGTCTATCGCTGAGGCTGTTCTAGACCTGACAAATCTAAAACAGGGAAAATGGAGAACCAAGAGGAGGTCACAGCAAGGAAGTTAGAAGGCCAGACAAGTCCCTGCTAATGATATGACGGTCCTCTAACAACCATGGAGCTGAAAAGAAGGACATGCACCAGTGATGACAAGTGTCACGGTTAGCATCCTGGAAAACACATGTGTGAATCTGACGGCTCAAATTATCCACTAGCTAGGATATTAAAAGATTGTTTCTTGTTAGAAATAAATATCGATTGAATGGATTTAGCAAATACTGACTATAGGAAGATGATACTGTCTAGTGTGCCTCTCAGACCAATTGAAGATCTGCAGTTTAGTCATGTCTGTCCACCCCCCTACCTTTAGAGCTCAAATTCACTTTTTTCTTCAGTGCTTTGACAATGGAAAGATTTTGGTTGCATTATTAATTTCAGCCCTATTTGATCTCTGAAGATTCAGTCAGTAGCAACGCTCCCAACCTCTAGTTACGAGAGTTGTATTTTCATTTCTTCAGAACTTCTGCAAATTTAATAAGTGTTAAATGCCAATGTTACTTTAAATTCTCCTCTGAGCCTTAGTGTAGTGTGTATGCATGATAGATATACTCAAGGTTAACAATATTCTATGTGTCATCTCTTCTTTCAGTAACTTGGAGACAGTATGGAGGAAATCTAAAGTGGAAAGCTCAAGCTGATACTTAAACTGGTAACAGATTTCAAAACCTAACTAGTGAACCTCTGCCATCAGCAGTGCTCTGGGTTTTCCTATCTAGGATCCCAGTGACTGATCCGATTTCATTTCAGGTACCCCTTCTGAAAAGGCAGTGACAAATACATTGCAAGGGAAAGATACATAGTGAAATACTGTTGATGTAGTTTTCAATGAGAGTATAAATGTTGCAGTAAATTTCTCTGTGACATAAACCTCCAAGGAATCCTTATCTCTCAGTCATTGATATTCTTAAAAACCTTCATTCTATTTTTACTCTGACTTGAACAATCTCTACCTAGCAAATATCTGTGGGTTTATATGATATTTCACCCTAAGACTTGAAACATGTTCAAAAAATGTCTAGTTCTTCTATTTGGAGATTCTGTGAAAGTCTGTTCTCAGCATGTGCATGCTTTAGGATCATTCTAGCTATTTCCATAAACTAACATTTGTGTGTCTGCGATGTCCCAGGAATGGTGTGGCCCCTGGGTATTCAAAGGTGAAAGCTGGGATTGCTGTATCTTTAAAGGAAGTCCCAGTTTGGTCAGATGACATAATGACAAAAGTTGTCATGGATGATTTGAAGGATTCTGAGATGGAGCCAGGGACCTTCAACTCAGCTTCCAGTAAGTAGTAAAAGACTTACCAGAATGACTCCTGAGTAGAGGGACAGCACAAGAAAGAGATGGGAAAGAAGAGAGGAATTCACCAGTTGTGTCCTGCCCTGTCTTCCAGGTATCTCCAGATGGCAGGAGATGGATGAGAGGAGTAATGCACGAGGCTAGAAAACTAGGCAGGACAATGCGTGCCCTCTAGTAGGGTCCAGAGGAAACCCTGTAATTCAGACAAGAGGGTTCCATTGAAGTTCTGTTGGAGAGTACATTGTCTTCATGAAGGACCCTTTCTTTACTTTGTGACATTGGTCTGCATGCATTCAATAAGCACATGTATTGACCGCCAATTACGTGCTCTTATGTAGTAGACACTATGCTAATTGTTGGGAATAGAAGGGTGAGGAAATCACGGCTCCAGTATCTACCACATACCACGTACGTGAGAGAGAGAGAGAGAGAGAGAGAGAGAGAGAGAGAGAGAGAGAGAGAGAGAGAGAGAGAGAGAGAGAGAGAGAGAGAGAGAGAGAGAGAGAGAGAGAGAAGGAAACACCCAGTAATTATAATAACAACAGGTAACCACCGGAAAGTCCTTACAAAAAGGCTTTTCTCTGAAGCTTAGGTGCTTAAGCCTGGGTTTTCCAGCAACCAGAAGGACTGTGAGACTGGGAGATGCAGGTAAACTATGACTTTGTGGAGGGTTAAGTTTCATTCTCATAGAACAACCAGCATCAGTGCCACCAGCAGCCCAGTTTTCTTTACGCTCTGCAGCAAAAGAGACACTTTTGCTGTACACGTGGAGGCCATAGAGCAGTCCCAGCTCAAGAGCCCCCGGAGTCGTGCTTGTGGCGAAGGCTGGGCAGGCTGGCAGGGCAGGAAGCCAGAGTGCCCTTGCCAAGATCACTGCTAATCTGCATCTGGGCATTCTAAAATCTGGTCTGGGTGGGAAGACTTTATCTGATCTTTGTTTGGGAAGAAACAGTCCTGGGTAAGATTACTGACTCTCAGCCAGGTAAGTTATAAAACACACTGTAGACTTTGCTCTCTGACGCAGATTTTTCTAACTAGAATTCACAACTGAATCCAATGTCTATTCTTATTCTCAGGGATTACTTTGCCTTCACCTTAAAGTAAGGTAAGACTCGTTTTTTTTTTTTCCTCTAAGTCGTTTTTATGCCTCGTACTTGAAATGGAGCATGAAAGAATAAAAAAATGGACAGTTGTATTTAACACTTTATTTTCCTGTTAGGAAAAATATTGTGACTGGTTATTTAAACTGATTTAGTGCAGACACCGAGAGTGCATCTGTCCAAAACAAATGCTTGTTTCAACTTATCAAAGATTAACAATGCAAAAGATGAAAGTTCTGATGTTTCAATAAGGTAGTGAAAGAGGGACGAGGAGTGTCTTTTGAAAGTATTTTGGGGGAATTTATGTCTAAGGGTACATTCTTACAATTGTACATCTAGTGACACGGGAGACTTGTCAGCTGACCTGAAGACAGGCTTTTTTTTTTCCTCTTCTGTGGGAGAAAATATAACTGTGCAGTGTTTTTCTCTGAATCGAGTGGTCTTTGATTCTAGAACAAGAAGCTGAAATCTGGTCGACGTGTACACTATCTCAAGGGACTGTCATTAAGTCTTATCTCATTTTTATGCCTAAGAAAAGATTCAACACATCATGATTTAATTCTCATTAGATTTCTATTACTTGGGACTTTGGACATTAGGGGGAAAATGTTAAAAGATAATTTCAGTTTTCTGCTATTACAGGTACCTGTCAAAGCAAACTTGAGTTACTCTATTTCCCAGAAGCTTGGAGGGAATTATTTCTGCCTAGGATAGTAATCTGGTGTCATTTCCTGCATATTTTCATTTAAAGGTGCATTATGGTATGGTGGTCAAGATTATGGGTTTCAGGGTCAAATCAATCTTTGGTGTGAATACAAGCTTTACCATTAAACTGTTGTGTTTTTCTCTGACCCTTACTTTCCTAGTTTGTAAAATGGGGTGGATAGGACTTTCTAGGGTTGCTGTGAAGAGTAAACAATGTATTAAAGTGTTTCGCAGGGGGCTTGCTGTATAGAAAGTGTCAAGTAAATATTGATGACTATTTCAGAATATTGATAGAAGATAATTTCCTAATCATATAATAACATATTATGAGATCCTTATCAGAATTTGGAGTGTCTGAAAGTCTAGTGGCTTTTAACATAAATTAAACCCCACGGATGAAGGGCGTGTCCATTGTGAGCGTGCAGCCCAGTGCCAACGAGCTCTATCGGTGGGCTTGTGCAGGCTGGCGGAGGGATCAGTTCTTGCTTGGATTTTCCTTCAGATGCTTAGAAGAGACCACAACAGTATGGCTATTTTGCTCACTAATCAAGGATCCTGCGCAGCTCCTCCTGGCTGTGGTTAGTAAGCAGGTGTATGTCATAGAGACTTGCACTTGGGTGCTTTGAACAACTCTCTGTAACTGTCTTCCACCTGCGGGCAGGCAGACATTTCTCCAGTTAGTGTGAAAGCCTCTCTCTGCTCTGAGTCTACACAGCCTTGGCACACAGGCTACCAGAGTCCATCTACTTCTTGTACTTCACTGGTCATTCTTTTTCCAGGTTATAGATTTGAATTTTCACTTACAGTTTGGGGACTACCTTAGGTACAATTTATCTTTTAAATCAATTCTGGTTAATTTGGATACTCCCCTCCATGCCATCCCAACCCACCTCAGTCTGCATTGAAAGTATTTTTAAAAATACTTTCTCGTATTTAAATAGACTTCCTTATTTTATGAATTTGTTGAACCATTTCATCTAGTCATTGATTTCTAAAGAATGCATAATAGCTTTTTTAAAGTTGTGCTCTCTCTATATTTTTTTCTTTTTTCTTTTTTAAAGGAAAGGTGCGGGCATGAATGAAGACAAGCAGGCAGGCAGTACGAAGAGACAGAAGAAAAAAAGCATTTTATATATTTATTTATTCATCTTGGTTGTTCCCCTGTGGCCCCAAGTCCTGAACCTGGGTCCTTGGGATGTATGTGGGCTGCACCCGTGAGGGGCTGCCAACTTAACCACTGAGCCACCAGGGTGTACTTTCTATACACTTTTTTAAAACCTGGAGTATTTAGTGATCATTTACCTGCAATTATGTAAGCAAATTTTACCATGATAATAAAATACCCTCAAGTTATGTTTTAAGTAATATGAGCAATAAGCTAAAACATTTAGCAAAGCTGTCTCATTTGTTTAGAAAATTATTAATGCAAATTAACACAAGACAAAGATGTCCCTTTTTATCAGCAAAATATTTGAACTACCTAATGCTGGTGATCTTGGGAGATGATAAACACTTCCACACACAGCCAGTGACAGTATATATCACAAAAACATCTTTGAAAGCAATACCTCAGTACATATAGAGAATTAGAGTTCTAGGGTCAATTTCAAATTCCTGAAATACTAAGACAGTAAAAAAGCACCCTATTTCCATATCTAATTGGTTAATCAAAAGATCATCATCTGGTAGGTGTATTGGAACAGAGTTCTGAGGGCTAAATGCTATTTTTTAATTTTTGTCCTCTGAGATACCACACATTATTTGCCTGTAGGACCTATATACAATAAAAACATAATTTTTTTTTTTTAATTCCCAAGATGTGGACCTTTTTTAATTTAAGACAAAAAGCCTTTTTTATAACTTCTAAAACTGCATCTGCTAATTATTGGCCAGGGTGCCTCGTTTCCAAAATAAATTCCAAAACTTTTATAATAGTTAAAACTTCCTATGTTTATACTATTTGCCAGACTTTGTTCTAAGCACTTTTATACACATTAATCTGTTTCACTGTCCAAAATACCCAAGAGATTTTATCTCTATTCTGTCCACTGCCACAGAGCTAAGAAGAAAGTCAGTGTCTTCCAGCACTCTCACTTCTCATTGGTGTGTCTCAACAAGCTCAATGAGCCTTCCTTCTGTCTCGAGGTTTTCTAAGTAACTGTTCATCAGGCCACAAATTTTGGTCTATGCTGTACTCTCTCCATTGCCGTAATTATTTCTGGAGAATTAAATGTCAGGATTAGCTTTCATCTACATGATATAAATTATGTTTTTCTAAGTCAGGAAATATTCAGAATGGTCAGACAAGGGTACGAGTCAGTAGGGACACATCACCCCACAATCATGCATTTATTAGTAAACACCCAAAAGGGGAATATGGATATTAGTGACTGGTTATCAGCTCATTCTGTGACTAATTTATCCTGGGGTGACTCCCGGACTCAGGAAAATCAGCCAGTGAGTTTATCATTAACAATGTGCATTCGTTTGAAAACAGACTCTGAGTTCAACCTGAAGGAATCTGATAAAGATTCATAGTTACAACTGCAAAGCAAGTTCTTTCTACATCTTGTGTTGTTTCATCTGGGCCAGGAAATTGGAGATCTCACTCTGCCTGGGTCGTCAGTCACACTTGGGCATTCTTTCTTCTATCACTTTTAGTGTAAAGAACCATTTTAAAAATAGGAACAGGCCAAAAAAAAAAAAAAAAAAAAGAATTCTGTTGTCAAGTGTTAAGCCCACACTAAGCAATAAAAGCTGATCCTTCCTTCAGACCAAGGCCAAATGTGGCTTTACAAAGTCCTGGCTCATTCTTAACGCACCTCATTAACCTCACCACAGACTGAAATTTGTCTCTTCTGATAGTTTAATTCTAGCCTGTGACAACCCTAATTTTGAATCCATCCTTGATAAGGTTTTTCTAACTTTAATTGGTTTCTTTTTAAAATCTGAGTCACGAGAATTTCTTTTTCAGTCTCAAAGCTCTTTTTGGGAGGGCGTTTTTCTATATCCTTTTTGAGGGGAGCAGGGATTATATGTGACATGATTATCTGTATTGAATTTGGGAGACACCATCCATTGTGCCATTTTTCATATGCGGAACTTTCACCCTGAAATCATAGTCAAATTCTTGAAAAGCTTTAGAAGATGGTCTTTTCTAAAGTCTATAGAAATATCTATATTCAATGTTGTTTGTTGTTGTTTTGCAAATAACATGATTACCTTTTCATGTCTTTCCAATAAGCCGCACATTATGTTCTTCGGCTTTGCAGGAGAAAGGCATTATTCTGATTCCTATACAGACAGGTGGCATGTACACTGTGTGAGACAGTCATTTGAATGTTAGTTTTATACATTGTCAAGCAAGGATCCTAATATCTGAGCTTGCAGAACTTTTGTAGAATAGGGGTCTCTATTGTTTGTTTCCAGAGCTCCTATATCAAATTTTATGAGTATTATGAGGTATCTGGAACAGACTGCCCACTCTCGATAGTGAATGATCAGACAAATGTCTCGTCTAGAATTCTCTCTAGTGAGAAATTCCTGCCAGAAGACAGTTCAACTCTTTGAAATTACAAACCAATGTGTTCATAGCTTTTTCCTTAGAGCTTTGACATGAACATTTTTGTACTTCTTGGAGGATGGATATCCCTTCCATTACCTCAGCCTATCCTAAAATATAATTCAGAGACATTGTGTACTTACTAATTAGTTATTTATTGCTCTGTAGTCAGTTAACCAAAATGCAGTACCTAAAAGCAACAAGCACTTAGTTCATGGTGGATGTCTGTCAGAAATCTGTCTCCAGCTTAGCTGAGCGTGTGACTCAAGGTCTCTTGAGAGGTG
This sequence comes from Solenodon paradoxus, assembly GCA_004363575.1. Lineage (NCBI taxonomy): Eukaryota > Metazoa > Chordata > Mammalia > Eulipotyphla > Solenodontidae > Solenodon > Solenodon paradoxus. The sequence continues at coordinate 114,162 of RJWH01001282.1, read as the reverse complement.
TCAGTCACTGTGTCAAGCAGGGCTGCAGTGTGATCTGAACTTTTAAAAGAAGCAGGATTTCCATTCCAGGCTCACATACATGGTTGTCAGAAGAATTCAGTTCCTTGTGGCTGTTTGACTTGAGGACTTGAGTTGCTTGCTGGCTGTAGGTAAGAAGTCTCCTGTTTCAGGTCATGTGGGTTTCAAGATGAGGCAACTCATAGTAAGGCAGCTGGCTTCCTCAGAACAAGAGAGTAAGTGAGGGTTCAGGATGGAAATCAGATTTTTTGTTACCTAATCTTGGAAGTGAAAACCTCTCATTTCCACTGTAATATACTTGTGAGATGTCACTAAATCTAGTAGGTTCAGGAGGGAGGACATTACCTTAAGGGTATGAATTCTAAGAGGCCACTCACTCAGGTTACTTATCACACCTACCAGGTGGAGCATGCAGATGCTAAGGAAAAGTAGTCTCAGTCAGTGCTGGGATTCATTTACTAACTTATAAGAGGCCAAACATGATAAATGTCCCAATCGAAGTGATTGCATTGCTATAGGAGTATAAAGGAGATTTGTTTGGAGGGGATTCTTAAGAAGCTTTGTGGAAGACATGGGGTTTATGCGTAACCTTGAAAGATGGAAGAGGCTTTATTTTAACAAGTGTGTGCTGGCATAGAAGAGATGCCAGGTGAAGGAAGCAGCATGCACTGAGCACAGGGAACAGGCAAGAAAAAGGTGACTAGGATCAGAATCTGAGGGCTCCTGAAGAGCAGGGATAAGAATGTAAACTTAAGAAAGATAGCCGGTGGCCAGATTTTGGTAGCTGAACCTATTTTTGGAGCATTTTCTGTTCTGAGAGCGCCATAAATCTATTGTATGTTTGAGGAGAAGAATAAATAGTCAAATCATGGGCCTGAGCTCCATTATCAGTCCGTCATGACATGTGGTATGAGGTTAATAACAGGTGCTTTATGTTTATTACTTGTGAATCTGGAATAGATGATTCAATTCCTTGCTCCATTTGCTGTTTATCTATCAAGTGAACATACTATATTTTATAGTGTTAATGCTAAAGTTGAATAAAGGCATGTTTATAATGCGTTTAGCAAGTTTCCTGCCAACTGCCAACACTTTTTGAAAGACTTCTGTTCATTACAAAGTGAACTAACCACAGGAGTGCTTCATGTGTGTCTAGGTGAGAGGGGGGCTCTGATGACCTAAGTCATCTTTGTGGGTAACAAAAATAAGAGAGCTTTCTTTGTAAGATCATTTCTTTTTTAATCAGGTTGAATACTTATATCTGGTATATAAGTACATATATGCATATATCTGGGTCTCAGTGCCCACCTGGAGGCAAGACCGCCGAACCTCATCTCACCTAATACGTGTGGCTGAAGAGGTAACAGACGCATGCTCCGGAGACAACTGGTTTCTCAGTCTCTTGAAGATGCACACACCGTGGAGTAGGAGGAGGATAGACTTTGGAAGGAGACTCAGGTCCACAGTTTAAATGTCTTCGTGTCTTTGAGGAATCTACTTACAATCCGAACCTCCATTTTCTCATTTTAAATAGAGATAAAATAGTGACTTAAATGGAGGCTATTATAGCTTATAGCTAATTATCCAGTCTTTTAACATCTTTACAAAGATGTATCTCCTAGAGGAGGCTCTCTTAATTCCTTATCTTTTTAAGAGTATATCTATCGGTATTCTAACTGAATTTTTTCCCCTTTCTATAGTTTATACTTAATAGCCTTGCCAGCTAAAGAAGAAAGAGGGCTTTCTGGGGAAGGAAAAATCTCTTTTCCACAGATTTTCCTAAAGAGAGAAAATGATCTATAATTGATGACTTTATTATAATCATATTTTTAAAAATTTCCCTCCTTGGAATTATATTTCTCCTTTTACTGTTTTACCCTCTGGTTAATATAATCAAATACCTCATCCTCTACCTTCCTTCCTAACCTGATATGGTAATATTTTTTAGATTCGAAAACTACTAGTTCCTCTGAACTTGTCTAGCTTTTTCACATCTAATCTCTTCAAATTACAGAAATGCCTAACAAAAATGTACTTCTACTCCTTAGCCAATTTAAAATAAAGTGTTGTGGAGGAAGTTATAATCTGACATATGGTATTTGTAGAGTGTGTAAAATAGTACTCACTTTCCTACAATGGGGATTTGTAGAAAAATTAAAAGTAAGCTAAAGGACTAGACCTGAATTATACCTTTGAAATATGCCTCTGAGAGATATGTGGACAGATTATGTAGATTATAGGGGAATAGTCTCTTCCTCTCGTTGAAGGGAGGGTACTCATCAATGGCTTTTACAGAATCTCTTGCAAGAGGTCGTTGAGAGCTTTTTGCCCCACCCAGGAAGTGCTGAGAATTCTTGTTTTTTTCCTTATGAACATAGCTATCACAGTTATGTTTTCCTGGGGATTGCTTCAGGATTATCTAGAAGAAATCCTGTCTCAATACTTCCCTCCAGTTTTCCTAGCAATGTGGAGTCACATTCAGAATGAAAATCTTTGGGTATGCCCTGGTTGAGTAGAGGTTAGGTTAATTGCCTCCAAAGTTGCGTAGGCCACAAAATCCTGGTTTGGAGTCCTGGATATAGGTAAAACAACCAGTGTGAACAACTAAATAAGTAAATTACTTTGCTTCTTCCTCCTGTCTCTTCCTGTCTGTCTACTCTCCTTCATTTTTGCCTGCACCTTTCCTGAAATGTCAAAAAACAAACAAACAAAAAAACTTTGGGGTCCTGGGATGTTATTGTGAATTTTTACTAGTTTTCCAACCTCATAAAGGCTACATTCACTTTAACAAATAATGGATAGCTGTTTCCAGAATTAGTTCTAAGCCTTGGGCATTGTTGGGAGGTTTGGGAATGCTGAATATGGAAATGAGACCTGTCTTTTCCCTTTGACTTCAGGATTGGCTAGCCTGTTAATAAAAAATGTTTCAGCATTTCTTAGAGAGAGAACTGTCCAGGTGCTATCTATAGGAGCCCTTGTGCTTCTGTGGCTTAAATGCTGTTTAAATACCAGTGACAACTTGACTGATCTTCTTTTCCAACTGGGGTGGTCAGTAGGGGATGGGTGTCAGATGGGGCTGCGGCTAGCTTTCCTTCCATTCTTTTTAAGCAGTGGATAATCACTTAATGTTATTAATTGAAAGGACTTCTTTTTAATCTCTTCATAGAATTTAAAATGATAAACACGAAAGTTAATTTTAGGATAAATTCTTTAGCGATGATGATTTGCTATTCATTTCATCTTTAGTTTCTTAAAGTGATTATTGTAAATAGTTGAGTCCTTCTGCCCCCACCCATGTTTCTCTTGGGGTGGGAAGAAAAAGCCTCAAACCTTACAAAAATCTCAGAGTTCTATGCCTAGTGCTTTTTCCTATTCCCATAGCAGTCTCCCTGGAAGAATCAAAATATCTTCTAAAGCAACCACATCAGGTGCTCAATGCTGCTCTTACTGATTCACAAATTGACAAATTACCTGACTAATTTGATGACATGTAAGCCAAGTTAGCAGTTCTGTAGTTTTCAATATCAACTTGGCAACCAGACAAAGAAACCTGTTTAGTCTTTTCTGAAGTAAAGAAGTTCAAATTGTTAAACAGCTTTTGTAAAAAGACTCAGGAAGTACATAATAGCCTCACTGCAAACAGGAGCAGTTGATGGAGTTGAGGGCTTGGAAATCTCCAGATTCCTAGTGTAATAGTTTCACCATAATGTGGGTTTGTTGGCCCAGTGCTCACAGTCAGTCCAAACACTCTGACAAAAGTCATTTCCTTTTTTTGCAAAACGAAAGAAAGGTTTTATTGCAAAGTCAACCAGCAAGGAGACGGGAGCAGCGAGGCTCAAATGGACCTTTCTGGATGGAGTGAGAATTAAAAGAATCAGAAGGGATTAAAGGAGAACCAAGAATTGCCTGTTTGGCCATTTTGGCTGGTCTGCCCAGGTCAAGGAAAGGAGGCATCAGGGCCACATCTATGTAGTTAAAACTCTGGGTCATTTTCTCCTTAGAACTTTTGTTCCAGGCATCTAAAGGTTATTGGAGGGTATGGGGTGGTGGGCACTCAGGTCAGGATGCCTGAAATGTCTGTGTCTGCAAGAAAGTTTCCATTGTGGGGCCCAAGGAAAGATTCCTTCATTTCTCTGAGGTTCTTCACAGCCTGGATGAACAAAAGAACAGCAAACACGAGTAACGAGGGAAAAGCCCCGAGTTAATAACACATGCATAGAGAAGTTACAGAGTGGTACGTGAGACAAATCAAAGACTTCAATCCAGTGCTAAAGCCTGAGAAAAGAGATCTGGGATGGCAGGGAGGGAGGAGGGAGTCTTCACTTGGCAAGGAGGAAGTGACTCATCTCTGCTCCTTAACTGCATTTTTCTGGGAGATAAGGAAACAATAGTCACTTCTCTTAGGGGAAGGGTAGTCTCAGGGAAGTGGGGATGCTTCTTTGATTAAGAGAATTAGGAGAAAGGCAAGCACTTCTCCTTTGCCTCTGGGGTTGTCCTCCATTGTCCTTGGCCCCGGAGATCCATTCTGCGAGACTTGGGGTCTGTTTTAGCCTCTTCACAACCTCCTTACCAAGTGATTCAGGTAGTGAGGCGTATGTAGGTCTAATTTTTGTGGTGTCCATTATTAGTTTTATAAGCTATGAAAAGTTGACAAGATTTTGAAAATATACTAAAGTAAGGATGAAAGCAAGGTTTCCAAACATCTGAAATAAGTTAACAGTTTGGCTGCCATTAATAGGTTTAAGACTGAAATAAGTATAATTCTCTGACTAAACAAAGTGATTAGAACCAGCTTAGTGCTGTTTTAATGGGAGAGGAGAAAGGCAGTGTGTATTAGAATGACGGGGTTCTGTCAGGGTAGGTAAGATGTTCTGACTCTGAGATTTCAGGGGTAGAACAGTTCTGGATGGTGAGGGAAGGAATCTATTTACGGAAATGGTAGGTTGAGCAGAGAAGTGGCTAGTTTTGAAGTTTCTTGACATTTTCCTCAGAGTTTTGGGTTTGTCACCACCTGATCATCAGCATCACCCAGAATGTTAACATTAGGGGTGGAGAGGGAGACTTTCGGTGCTGCTGCTTAAAATCTATGGCATAGGTTAGGATTTTATAGGTAACAAATGGAAGGAAGAGGACATAGGAAATATAGGACGGATGACCGAAGCCACAAAGCATTTGTTAAAAAACATGCTCTACCTATGAAAGACAGAAAACAATACTATACCCCAACCATAGAAGACTCTCCGGCTAATTACAGTTGACACTCCCTAGGGACGCTGCTGAGTAGGAGCAGGGGTCACTTCAGAAGAAACTTAAATCCTCATAGTGAGATCTAGAAGCCCTAAAGATAGAGGAGTGATGGTTTGCAAAGGGCATTCAACAAGGAAATGGCCAGCGTCATTTGCAGGTGCTGGGGTGAGAGAAGATGGGAGAGTGAGTCACCCCATTTGAAGAGAAAGGAGAAGGAATAGTACCTTGGGGGAGAAAATCTGATTTCAATTGATGCTGCAAGGCAGCAGGAATCTACTCAGATTATGGGTAGAGGACAGTTTCATGCGGAATATTTTCAGAGGGCACAGGGGCGAGACTTGGGAGGAGTAGAAATAGGAGTCTGGATCAAGAGACACAGGACAGGAACTGGAAAAGGGAACGTGGGAAGACAAATGTCTCCTTCGTTGTGAAATGCTGGCCTTTGCAGAGACGTGAAGGTGGGAAGGAACTACTCAGGGCTTACAGTGATAGCCTGTGGGGCTTGCCCTGATGGGTTAGTGGCTTGGCACAGTTCACATTCAGCCCAGGGTCCCAGGTTCACACCCCGAGGCCAGGGAGAACAAGCAGGATGGACAACTAAATAAAATGAAGTGCTTCTTCTTTCTTCCTGCCTGCCTAGGCTCACCTTCATTTCTGTTTGCCTCTTTCCCTTAAAAAAAGAAAAGATCGTTTTTGAGATTCAGTGAATTGGTGTCTCAGGCGAGATTCTACCATAAACAGCTGTGTCACCAAACATTTAGGTGTAAATGATTTGTAAAAATTGTGCCCCCAGGAGAAACCAATTAGGAAGTGTGATGGGTAGACTGAGAAAATAACCCAGGTGAGTGAATGTAAAAAGGTATTGGCTCAGGTTTCTGAGGGGAGGGGGAAACAAACTCCAGCAATTTCACACTAAGAAGGGATGACTGAAACTCCTGTTCTTTTTGTGGGGGGTTGGTGGCCTATGGATGTCAGGGACAGGACATTTGCAGCCATTTTGTTACCACAAGGAAATCCAGATTGTATATGGAGAACAGGGAGAAAGCAAAACAGAGACATGGCACCTGTTCAGTTATGCTTCTCAGGTAATTTCCTTTTTTGTCTATGCTGGTTTGAATCAGGATTTTGTGGTGGTGGTGGAGGTGATTATTACTTGCAACAGAATCCTAATTCTCAAACACTCTAAAATCCTTATGTTTATCCAAATGTGCTTTAATTTCGGAATTGAGATGAAAAATGAACAACAGCAGGACATATTATTGAGATTTAGTTTCTAACACAATTGAGCTATTTCATAGTATTAAAATGAAATGAAAGGAAAAAACTCCTTTTTCCTTTGTAAAAGAGGTTTTATGTCTACAAACACCTCTTCTAATTTATGGCTTCCGGTCTTGGAGTTAATCTTTTTAAAATTGAGAGCGAAGAGACTGAAGCCCTCCAAACCCATTTTCCCCCATTGAAGTTAGCTTTTTATTTTTTATGCAAAACAACTCCAGAGCCTAAGTGTGTTTCATAGATTACATTTCTAATTCTTGTGCATTTTTGGCTGTTAGTGGTGCATGCTCTAACAGAGTTTTTGCAAGTTGTCTTTGAAGAGCTTTTTACACATTCTTTTGTCTTGCCTGTGAATTTCAGAAACATGACAGCAGAAAGAGATGATTGAATTCCAAGTGTACCATTGCTCTATTTTCCCACTTTTATTCATTTCCCTTTTGAATATTCCAAACACATCTGTTGTTTTCTGAGGCATTTGTTTTCTTCTACAATTTTTTTTTTTGCATTTTTTCTTAGATAGCTCCCATTCAACTTAAAATTATCTCCCCATATTTTTTCTCCCACCATCTGAAGTCAGCTGTTTTCTGTCTCCTGCCCCCAATTATTTTGAATATCCTTGTCTCAGACATCCCTATTTCCCCTTAGGCTAATTTGAGACTCTGCATTGCTCCTCTTTCCCTTCTGACATTTTGAGGGTGACTCACAATAATTTTCATCTGTCTGACATTCTTGGAATCTTTCCTTTCAAGAGTTCTCTCTCTGCCTTCTTCAACTCTAGCAGTTTTAAAATTGTCTTGCCTGCTTCTCTCTTCTTGGTACCAAGCACAGCATTTTATTCCCACTTCTCTCTCTCTCCTACCTTAACTCTCCTATCATTTCTCTTGGGTTTAATCTGAGTGATTCATTGGCTAAACTATTCCTATGAGCCCAATAGTTTCTCTGTTGTTTGTACATTACAAAAGGTCATCATTGAGTCAAAGTTTGGGGTTGGTATTCTCATTTTAGAGAAAGTTAAGACATATTATGGTTTTGGAACTAAAATTAGTAAGATTTTGATAGTTGATTTCTTATAGCTATTCGCATTCACCCTTTAGTTCCTATAAGAATGTCTACTTACTAGTTACAAGGTCTGATTTTTTTTGTTGTTGAGAAATGAATTTGAACATGATTTAATAGTCTGACCTTTTATGGCATATGAATTGGGTTTAAAGAATAACTCATTTCATTTCCGACTTTACTGCATAAGGATGGTTAATTAGTCACAGATGATAAGTCTAAACAAGTAATCAACAGATAGAAACCTGTACGTATTTTATAGACCAGGTTTCCTCCTATCTCCCTTTATTTTGCTGACATTGACATTATTAAATTGGTAATATAACGTCTTCCCCAGCCTTCTGCTCTTCTAACTGTACTTTGATTTGTTCAAATTACAGCTGGGGATTCCTTGATTCTGACCACTGAAGACATTCTACTTGGCTCAAAGCAAGTAATTAATACACATTTCAAAAATGAGCTTTCCAGTTTCCTTCCCTGAATTCAGCAGCAGTAACTTCCTTGGTATTTCCTTGCTGCGAGGATGTTTTTGAGGTGCCCCTTTGGGGAAGTTGGTTTTTCCTATCATTGTTCTTGGTAGCCTGGCTTAGAATGCAATGGGGTCCTGACTTGGAGAGCAAGGGGAGAGTAGGGGGAGAGGGGGAGAAGGAGGAAGCGAGAGAGGAGAAAAGGAATTACTTGAGAACATTTAATAAAAGCATTTCCTTCCTTCTGGTGCTCCCTTTCTATCCTAAACTGTTCTCTTTGTGAGAATGGGACCTTGTAGAATCAGCATTCGCTCTTGTCTATGGAGAAGTCTAACATCCTCCTTATACTTATACTACTTGTCTGCCTCCCATCTCTATTGCTTGATTGTTTAGGCAAAAGAGTAAACTTCATCTCCCCTCCCCTTTATATGATATTCAGCAGGGTAGGTATTGGTTCTGAGCATTCTGTATCCATGTTTCTTACAACATGGGATCAACAGTTTTTTTCCTCAGCTATGGTTTGAGTACAGAATACATACATTGTATGTGTGTGTTTAAGTATTTGTACCTATGTGTGTGTGTATATTTGTTTCTGTCACCTCTGTATCTATTCTTTGTCCCCAGTTCCTGAAACAAGGTTCCTAAGCCCTTGTGATTTCTTAAGTGACAAGAACACTGAGAGCATCTCTTTTTCTAATATTTGATCTTTGGCAAGATTTCTAATACAGGGCCTCAAAAGCTTTGTAAATTCCTAAGTAGTAAGAGCACTAGGAACATGTTTTGTTTTAATGAAGTTACTCAGGCTGAGCTCCTAGATAGTTTCCTGCTGGTCATCAGCAAGACCAATCCTTGATAGAAGCTTGGCATTTTCAGCTGCACTCCTTTCCCATCCTCCAGAGAGAGGAGAGGGTTGGAAATGGAGTAGGTGACTGATCATGCCTCCATGCTGAACTGCTATAAAAATTCCCAAAGTATGGGATTTGAAGAGCTGCTTGGTTAGTAAACACACCCAGGTACAGGGAAGGCGATGAATCCTGATCCCATGGGCACATGGTACTCCAGACCCCCACCCCGACCCAGACCTGATCTCTGTATCTCTCATCTGGTTCTTCATCCATTTTCCAATCCTTTAATAAACTGGTAGACATTAGTATTTCTCTGGGTTCTGTGAGACACCCTAGGAAATGATCAATGCCAAGGAGTTGGAGCCAAGTCAGATACGAGCTATGGGTAATCTGGGGACCTCTTACTTATGACTGACATCTAAAGTGAAGAGTAGTGTTGTGGAACTGGGCCTTAATTTATGCAATCTGGTGTTAATTCCAGGTAGTGTCAGAACTGAATTCCATTAGAGGACACCTAGTTGGTGCTAGAGAATTGTTTGATGTGGGGAAAACTCCCACATATTTGGTAGCCAGAGGTGTCAAAAGTGAAGTGTTTTGTGTGAAACTAAAGGAGACACTCAAGGAGAACCAAAAGTTTGGAAAAAAATAAAAGTAATTGGCTTTCAGGAGCATTTCTCTTGTACTTTGCTAGTTCTATGTAGTTATTTGTTCTTGCTAGAAGTATTAACACGTGCTTTGTTCCTCAAATCTACAATCCCACTTTCATATTTTATTTATCATGTTTGTGTATTTTCTTGTATATTCTGGGATTTATTTTTTAGAGAGTAAGGACTTAATACACCCTCTAGATAGTGAAGGATTCCTGTTCTTTAAACTGTTTTATCTAAGTTGAACTTTGTTTTTCAGTCATTTGTATGCTATTTCTTAACCTTCACCCCTTTTGGCCTGTGGTGTCTATTGTATATTTAGTGAGTCATTTCCTTATTCAGCTTAGTGACTAAAACGTCAAAAGTGTTCTGATGTGTGTGTATGAAGAATTTTTGCTTTTCCTACTTTATCTGAGACCTAGAACCACTATCGAGCCACCAGTGTCATCCCCATACATGAGGGACTCTTTGTGAGCTGGGCATTTTGTAGTCTGTCCTTATTTTCTTACCCCTGAGTTATTGGGTAGGGGTGGACATTAACCTTTGCGCAATTTTTGTCACTTAACTTTGCTAAAGTCTGATTTTTAATTGATTTTATTGAAGGAATATTACATTAAACATTAACTGGGTTTAAGGTATACATGATAGTAAATCTACACCACTGTATCATACAGTAAATATACCACTATTTTCTTCTTTCTTTCACTGTACAATTAATCCCCTTTACCCCATTTGATCATCATCCCTTCCCCACCTCTTCCTGCACCTACTGATTTGCTTTTTTTGGCTAAAAGCCTAAATGTATTCAATTTAGTTCATTTATTTGTCTTACATCTCTATGAGTGATATGTGAGTGACATCATGTGATATCTTTCTTTCTTCTTCTGGTTTATCTTACTAATTCCTTCCAGGTCCATCCATGTTGTTGTAATTGGTAGTATCTCTCCTTCTGATAGCTGCATAGTATTCCACTGTGTATATAAACCAAATTTTTATCCACTCATCTGTTGATGGGCATTTAGTGTTTCTAGCTCTTGGCTATTATAAATAATGTTGCAATGAACATGGGGGTGCATTTATTTGTCGCTGCAAATAACTGTTGTTGTGTTTTTAGGGTAAATGCCCAATAAGGGATTAATTGTATCATATGGAATTTCCATTCTTAATTTTTTGAGGAATCTCCATATGGCTTCCCATAATGGTTCCACCATTTTTACTTCCACCAACAGTGTATAAAACGTCCCTTTTTTCCACAGTCTCTTTTACATTTATTGTTTCTAATCTTTTGGATAATAACCAGGTGTGAGGTGATATCTCATTGTTGTTTTGATTTGTATTTCCCTAATGATGAGAGAACATCTTTTCATGTGCTTGTTGGTTATTTATGTCTTCTATAGAGAAGTAGACACTTCTCTATTGAGGTCATTTCATCTATTAAATATTCCATTTAATTTCTTAAAACTGATAGGGTGTATGAATGTGTGTGTGTGTGTAGTTTCTTTTTTTTTTAAAGGAAAAGTGCAGGAAGAAATGAAGGCAAGTAAACAGGCAGGCAGGAAGAGAGAGAAGGGGACAAAGCATTTCATTTTATTTTTATTTAGCTCACATTGGTTGTTCCCTCCCCACTCCTGGACCTCGGATATAAGTGGATGGTGCTCCTCCAGAGGTGGCTGATCTAACTGCTACTCTACCAGGGTGTGACAGTTCTAAGCAGGAGGATATGTCAGGGAACTTTGGATGATTTCTCCCAGTTCTGGGTATACTTGTATAGGCTCTACTTCCATGGTACTAACTCCATTGTTAATGTTTCCATTTCTTTCCCACTCTTCCCCAGTCAAGAAACTATGGAGAAAAATTGTTTCTCTCCAAATGTGGATATTTATGTTTGTTTCCTAGGGTTTCCAGAGCAAATTACCACAAACTGGAATGTTCAAGTTAACAGAAACGTTCTTTCAAGATTCTGAAGGTTAGAGGTGTCAGCAAGGAAATGCTTCCTTTGAAGGCTCTAGTGTTCTAGCGAATTCTCCTTGCCTATTCTGGCTTCTGATGACTCCTGGTTTTCCTTGGTTTATGACAGCATAACTTTAATCCCTGCCTGCCTCTGCCCACGACTGTCTTCCCTGTGTGTCTGTGTGTCCTTTCCTGCCTCTCAGTGGAGGTGAGGAACAATCTAAAGCTCGTATGCTCCTGTCTTGATCCTTATTCTCACATGTCTTCAACGATTGTATTTACAAATAAGGTCACATTCTGAGCGTGTAGGCGGGAATGATTGTAGTAAGATACCACAGATATGTTAGGAAGAACTTGCAACAACACACTGGCAAATCTGGGTCACAGGGTTGGTTGCATCCCCTCTCCTGAAAGTCACAGCTTATATCCTGCAGGCTCCCAATCATTCTGGATTTGGTCAATTTGCTCCTTCAGCTCAGCTTAATAAGGGAACTCATCCCTGTTGCTGGTCTTGGGGGAAGGACATCATCCCTATTAGTTTCTTTTAACCCTGCCCATAGCTTTATAAATCATATTAGTCAATTATTCTTTATGATCCCAAAATATTTTCACATTTTGCTGCTCAGTCCCTACCTGATTTTTCATCCTTGCCTTATAACTGATTTTAAAAGGAAATTTCTGTTTCTCCATTTGAAACTATGTTGTAGGTTTTTCAGGTATATATTATCATATATTCAAAGTCTCTTACCCCTTTAGCATAGTTTAACATTGTGTTTCATCACGGTTTTCTTCATGCATTCATATGATCAGATTTTCAAATTTAATTCATTTAATGAGTTTTTTTTTAGTTTCTTACTTAATTATATCATACTCTCAGTTTACATACGTGAACATAGCATTGGTGTTTCATTTATCTCTCTTAAAAAATACAAGTTGTTATTAAGGTAAAGGTGCATTATGACATAATTATAAATCAGCATCTGTAACTATTTAAGTTCACCACTGAAAGTTTAATTTTTTATGATCATGATATGTTGTCTTAGCCTGATTCTCTGGGAAGTAGAACCTGAAATGAAGATTAAAATGCTGATGCTTTCTTTGGGAGTTGCCGACCCAGGCCAGTGGGTCAAAGGGAAAACAAGAAAAGTTTTTGAAGGGATGGTTTACATTGCTGACTACTGCTTCACAGGTAGCTAAAAAGAGACCAAACTATCCTCTCAGCGGCTGCCTTCCCTCCTCATGAGGGACTTTCTCAATGGGTGGTACAGACAACTATGTCTGAGTAATCTGTGGGAATTCATTTGCTCACACCTACTTCTTTCTACTGGTTAAAGTTTACCTGATGGGAAATAAACCGTCTTATATATCTAAATGTCATCATCGAGTTATTTGGATGGCACTTTAGGATGCTAGGTGTCCTACATAGGGTGCTTCATTCAAGTCTGAAAGTGTGAGTCAGACACTCCAAGGATGACTGTTTGACTCAGCCTTACCCTGGAGGTCAAAAGGGAGGGCCTGACACTACTTAGGGCACGTGACAAATCAGCCACTAACCGTGACGGTCATCTCTGTGAAGCATTTGAGCCCAGGGAATCTGAAGAGACACATGACACTTGAATACAACACATGCGATAAGTCACATGCATAGATCTTTCTGATGATATGTCTTGACACCTGGAGGAAACTCAACTTGGCTAGCATGGAGGCTATGGAAGTGTAGGACTCTGGGCTCCTGTTATGCAGTGTAGTTGATTGACAGCACCAGTGGAAAAACCCCCCGGATTAATCATCATTTTTGGGTTACGGTCAAGCTCACCATGGGCCACGATTGCTTTCTCCTGATGCTCACCCCTCATTTACAAAGCCAGTGGAAGGGTGAAGTATGTGCATATTTCTTCAGAATTCTTTGATAAAAAAAAGTTATTTTTCTTTTTAACTCAGGTCCTTGGACTTTATATCATTTGCACCTTAGCTACTGAGACACAGGGGTGTGCCATATGCAATCATTTATACAAATATGGCCCTGTGGATTAAATATATATATTTGGGTTATAATATTTGGATAGTAAATATTATAATGAATATTTCTTCATAAAATGTGCAGGTTTGGCCATTAGGAGTTCATAGAGATGGATACCCATGTCCTTTTTAACATACTCTCCTTTATTTTTATTAAATAGCACTTTATTCTCCCTCTCCACCACTCCCCAAATTGGTAGTCTCATATACTACTCATACTTACCTAGAATGGAGCAAATAGATTTTCCTAAAGAGAAATTAATTAATGAAAGTTATTTTACCTCCTATTGTGATATTTATTTATAGGAAAAAAGTAACTTATGTCAATAAAAAGCAATTGTATATTTTTAAAGTTGCTTTCAGGAGAAAAATATCTGAAGGCAAAATTTGCCAAGTGTCTGTTAATACACTTGTGTTATTTTTATCAATCATATTCTGTTAGCGTTAATGGCATATTGTTCTTACTTATTGGAAAAAAATCTGCTGGCTTAATTGTTGATTTTTTGTGTGTGAAAATTCTTGGCACATCAGAATAGCTCATTTGGATTATCAAGAGAAATTTTATAATAGTATGAATTCTGAGTCTCAAAAGTTGTTAATCACTGAAAATTAACTTCATCCCAGATCCATATTGGCAGTGAGAATGAAATTGCTTGTGTAGTATGATTATAAACTTGATTTCTCATCTCAGCAGATATAGAACATTCCCCTCTGGTGCATCTCAGGACTGATTGGAAAGCTTCAGAGACCATTTAACACTTGGATTTCGGAAGAGATGAATACTAGGCATATTATAAATATTTGACTCTTACCTCATTTTTCCTAGTTTTACCATCACTGAAGGCAGAAACTATTTTTTAACACTGGATTTAAGCATAATACTGTTATTTTTTAACAAATGAAGTTTTAACTCTGCTAATAGGTCCCAAACATAAGCTACCTCTTGCGTATGATTTTACTGCTCGCCAACGTACACTACAAATTTGGTACAGGATCATTCATAGCTTGTAGGGCCTCTGGGTTGTTTCAAAAAAATTGGGAGTTGAGAATATTTACAGAATTCTATTATTTACTATTTTAAAATTTACCAAATGGAAATAGGCATGCCTATCTACATGTAGATACGTACTTGGAAAATTGTTCCACTGATAGAAAGCTTGAGTATGTTTTTCCTAGCTACTTGATTTGCAAGTGTCAGAGAACACCTGGGAGGCTTGCATTTTTGACTTTTCTAATAAGCATGTAATCACTTGTTAAGCCCCTTGGGGCAGTCATTGTCTTAAGCTGCCTCTTGAGAACTGACACAGACTGACAAATAATAATTAAAGACACATATAAATATGCCCAGTAAATTTGGACCTATGGTGAATGCTTAATTCTGTTATTTAGCCCATGTTGAAACATTTAAGGTGATGATTAACGTTTTGAACATATCAAGTAATATCCAATATGAAGTGTTCATACAGATGTATGAAGGAGAAAAATGGAAATTGAAGCAAAGGGAAGATTGTATCAAGTCAACTCTCCCCCAAATCATGACTAAAACAGAACTCAGTTCTTGATATTGTCTTCAGAATCCTCTAGCTTTTTCTTCTCCCTGACTAGATTGCATTTGGGTTAGGAATGGACTTTATCAGGAGGAGTTGAACTTTTCCATATGGGCCTCTTCCACAGTTTAAGAACTCGGGGTGGAGTTGGGAAAACAACACATTGGTGTACATGTGATTGCATTACCTGAGACCTAGCATACATCTGATAACTTCTGTTTTAATGTCAAGAGGTGTCTGTGTGCCCATACGCGCCTGTTCTATGGAATAGGAGAGAAAATGACACCGCTGTTTGGATTAGCAGGTGTCTCGCCTGGTGTGAGGAGAAATATGCAGATAACGCTGCAATGACTGTTCAGTCACCTGCCCATTGGCTCGTGCTCTCATTCTGCTTTTCCTCTACTCTGATCGTCTCACTGGAGACTGTTTTCCCTTGGTCCTCTTTTCCTCTGGGCTCTGTGTAGGCTTGGCCTATAGAAAGCACAAGCAGAAAACTGGAGGGCAGGAAGAAGAGGGGAGAAGCCAATCGATGGTCCCCATCCTTACTCCCGGAGGGGCTCCTCTATGTTCCCTCAGGAATTCTCGCTCCCTCAACAGCCATAACTACCTCCATTTCCTTCGCAGATCCCTGTGACTGTTAGATTACCCCAGATATTTGGGGGCTTTGTGGCTTTGGTTCAGGAGCCTGGGAAGGAGTGACCCAGAGAAATGCTTTGAAGATCCAGCAGAGTTTATTTTGAGTCTTCTGAAGCAGGCTGGCTCAGGAAAGGAGTAAAACCAGCCATGGGGCAAGGGCTCTAGACAGTTTTATAGGGGGATGGAGGCAGGATGGACTTTTTGGTTCATGCCAGGCACTGCTGCCATTTACTCAGTCCAGAGGTGCAGAGTCTGTTTAGAAATTCATTAAGATGTGAATACAGATATTAGTCAACACAATGAGGATCCTTGAAAGAAGAGACAAGAAAAGTGCCTAGGGCCTGCCTCTACAGCCCCCAGGAAAGAGACAAAAGGCCGATGGAGATTCCCGCCCAAATCCCACACACATCAGAGCTCCTAGCACAATATGGCGTCACCCACGCCATTTTGGGAGACCTTGTGCTATCAGTTATCAGTCACCACTAGACTGTCTCACTTAGCCCTTTTGCCTTCCTAGCTTCTCTGTCACGCAAGTGGCCAGTTTCCTGTATTTAATTTCTCCTTTGTAAATGGCCCGTAGTGGTTGTGCTTCCCCATAGATCTTTAGATTACTAGCTATGTCAGCATCCAGGTCAGTATGAGCGGTGGCTCCTGCTGATGTCTTGCTGAGATGCCCACTGAGGCTGCTGCTGCCACACTCCAGCTGCCTTGAGTGGTGGATGGTATGACTACTGGGTGCTCTCTTCTCCAGAAAATTGCTGTTGCCCAGAGATGCCTTGGGGCTGCGCCATTTTCCCTGGGATGACCCATGGTCAACAGGTGACTGACTCAGGATACGAAAATGTTCCCTCAAGGATGCACAAATCTGTGCCCCCATTCATGCTCCAGTGCCACCATATGCCATTTGTCAGATCCTAGATTCCTACCAAGCCCGTCTTTGCTTGGGTTTCATTCCCTTCTCTGATCTACTTTCCTTGCTTTACTATAGCTTTCTCTTGAAAGTGCGCCCTCAGTAAATCGAATGCCTGAGAATTCCTTTGCATTCTGGGCAACCTCACCTAGGAAGTATATTTTATAAAAAAAAAAAAAAGTGGAGAACGGTGCACCCAGTGACCTAGTGGTCTAGCACACCTCAGAGCAGTTCCACCTACATCCCAAGGTCCAAGGTTCAAGACCCTGGGCCAGTGTGAACCACAAATGTGAACAACTAAATGGAAAAAGTAAATAAAGCTCTTCCTCCTCTTTTCTCTTCCTTCCTTCCTGTTTGCCTGCCCACCTTCATTCCTACCTGTACCTTTCCTTAAAAAAAAAAAAAAAAAAAAAAGGAGAAAATCTGCTAATCTGGTGAGGTGATTCAATGGGAACTGTGACCTTCAATTTCAGTTCCTAAAGGTTAGGGTAGGGATGGTGAGAATTTTTTAAAAAGCAATAATTGAACATCTTTTGAAAATCTATAATGTAGGAGCCCAAGTTTTAACAGGTAGAAAGATGGGGACTGACAAAATTAAGATTTAGAAAGTCTACAAGTCATGGCAAAATGGTGATAATGTACTTTGGACTAGTCTGTAAGAGTTTTCAAGAATGAAAATACGTGGGGGTGATTAGAAATGCGACTCTGATCTAAAACTAGAAATATGAACTCTCTGAGGTAACTCTGAAGGTAATTTTTCTCAAACTTTAATTATTTCTCCTTTTGGGGGAAGATTTCTCTTGTATCCCCATGAATGACTTAAACTATTTTTAGTATAAAATTACTTTTATTTTAGTTATGGGTGACATATTGATGTCATTTGGATTTCAATGGATGAAAACAAGTCACCCAGGTAAAGTCTGCCCGTGTCCTTATTAATCTGGGGCAAAACGGTCCAACTTGATGTCACATGAACAAACTGTTGATCCTGCAATTGTGAGGTGACTTTTTAAAGTGATCACCTGGTTGTTTTATCACAGAAATGAAAATAAATTATGAAGAGTACAAACTTGGTCCAGTAGGGAGTAGAGGAATGATGGAAGTAAAAGCCGGAAGGATAAAACATTTTCAGGGACTCTGCATTCAGAGAAACAAAGGCTGGTCATGGCCTGGCTGTGGTTTAAAAAATCAAGGGATAAAAGGAGAAAGCTCAACAGACTGATGATCATTCAGTAGGACACCACCTCTGGTGACTGTGTTCAGTTCTTTGGGACTTTTTTTTTTTCCTTCTTTAACCTTTTATTTGGAAATAATTTCAAACTTACAGAAAGTTGCATAACAGCACAGAGAAATTCTAGATAATTTTTCACCTCTCCAGGCCTGGGTCTGCGAGCCAGGTCCACAGTTAGCTAATTAATAGAAAAAAGCTAGATGGGGTGGAGGAGGGAGAAGAGCCATAGATCCACAATCCACACTCTCATGAGTGCCTCTTGCTACCTGAGCAAAGCAATTCCACGGTCCTGTTTCTGTGTCTTTGAAAGTCTAATCCATTCGCACATCCTTAGGTTTGCCTTTTGCCATTTTGTAGACCCCTTCCTCTTTTGAGGTCTGCTCTGGAAATGCATTCCTTCTCATTTTTTAAAAAGAAAGAGAATATTGCTGGGAGTGAGGGAGGGTGGTAGTTGCAGAGGAGGAGCCTGCAGTGGTCCCAGGGCCTGACTGTACCCATAGCTCCTTTCTCCCTGTCTCCTGTGACTTCCTAATAAGAAGTAAAGCTGGACAGACAACGGAAGGTGTTAGGGCTATAGAATATACTCAAACAGAGTTAAGCATTTTACTTTATCAGGTGTTGTCAGGATAAAAGAGAAGACTGGAATCTACCAGCAGCTCCATTTTAGAGGTGGGGAAACAGTTTCCAGAGGATCCTATTATTCAAATCTTATAACTGGTAAAGTTGGGAGCAGGAAGTCAAAACCAGGCCTGACTCCTACTCAGAAACCTAAGGTTACTGCCAAGGCTCAGGTGTCCCCACTGTGAAAGGAGCCTGCCACTCTGAGCTGAAACTTAACTCCCCACTCCTCTGAATACAAAGGCCACTATGCCTAGCAAAAAAAGATGCCAGGCTTTGTGCCAACACCCTTTTTCAGCGTTCAGAAGAACAAATGCCTATATTTTCCCAGAGAGGTAGAAAATGGGGCTTTTGTATTCCTGTGAAGCCTTTCATTTAAGAGACTCTTGCCTATGAAATTAGATTAAATTCAAGGTGGCTCCTCGCGGTGGTGCCAGGGGTGCATTCTTTGGCCTCCCTGCCCTTGGCAGAGCCTTGAGTTCAGAGCTGGAGGACTGTGTGCACGCGGACTGAGGCTCCCGGGGGAAGAACATTGACAACTGACAATCCTCAGTGAGGCCATAGAACATGGCCTCCTCACACAGAATGGGGATGACAGTCTCAGAATTTGATCTCACGCCCAGAACACGGCAATGTGGTAGATATATTAGCTACCATTTTGCCATCTGACTCTCCAGCTGTTCGTCCCAGGATCCCCTGCACAGGCTGCAGGTGCAAAGAAAGTCTGTAGTCCTAACTGCTACTCATCTCTGTGGGTTTGGGCAAGTCTGTTGCATGTAGTTTGCGTCTTTGTCACATGAGAAGAGGAACCTGGCTGTCTCTCCAAGAGGCTTCCTACTTAGAGAATCCTAATCTGATTAGGTAACTGAGCTATGACATAAAGTAAGGTGTTTGTTGCATGCTGGGAACTTTCTCTTCTGGAAACTCCAGAGGCTTTTCCTCTGAGATCTACAACTCTGCCAGACAGCCTGTGCCTTTGATGAGTAGTTAAGCCAATTAGGTGTGATGTCTATTTTGCTTGAAATCCTTCTTATTAGAAAATGATGTATGATTTGAAGTTTAATTGCTATTTGGCCTAGTTTTCACTACTGTTTACCAAACTAGAAATCATTTCAAATGTTAAGAGCAGATCTATATTGCTCTTGTTTCCATGGGCGAAAAGAGCCTTCAAAAT
Organism: Solenodon paradoxus; assembly: GCA_004363575.1. Classification (NCBI taxonomy): domain Eukaryota; kingdom Metazoa; phylum Chordata; class Mammalia; order Eulipotyphla; family Solenodontidae; genus Solenodon; species Solenodon paradoxus. Next base: position 94,522 of record RJWH01001282.1, on the reverse strand, counting down.
CTTTGGAAAGTACATCAACCGGCAGCTGGCTTATCTTGATATTTTCAAAGGGCAGATAGTATGCATAAGTGGAGGTAATATGCAGCGGATCTTTTAAGGTGGGCTGTTTGTTTTTCAGTGAGAAGGCGGCACTTTGCTTTGCTTTTTGTCTTGATTTTACCTGCCTGTCCCTAAAAACTACCCTCATTCAAAGGCCTGATCTATTTGTGTGGTTTGCATGTGCTTGGAGTTTATTTGGCTAATCTGAGGAAGCAGAAGAGGCATATATTTAATCACCTAACCTTTACAAGAAGGAGCAGTTGAAATGTCAGCATTTTCTTTCAGGAACAGGTGAGCTATGCCTTAGAAGGCTTTTATTTATTTATTTATTCGTGGTACCTTGCAGAAAAGGAGTTTGAAATAGCTTAGAATAGCTTATCATAAAGGGTAAAACAGGAAGGAAAAAAATATGTCAAAGGGAAACAGAGTAAATATTCCAACCACAAGATCAACACTGTTGTGAGGGCAGACTGTGCACCAGTGTCTAAGATTCTTGGAAAATGACACCAGAGCCAGGAGAGAAACAAGTGATATAATCTTTACTATTCAGCAGGAAGGGATTTCGTTCCAAAGGCAGATCTCTCCTGCAGCGCATGATACAAGGGTGTGGGTTTCAGCCATTCAACAAATATTTAAATACCTATTCGTAGCCAGATCTGTGTTAGTGCTAGAGGCAAAACTGCAGGTCTGAGCGGTCTCTCCTAAAGCGCACAGTCTATAGACACGATAAATATTGAGCCTATTGATATATAACCTTTAATAATTTTCTTTTATAGCACTTACTGAAATGTCGCAGTTTAGCATCCTTCCCGAACACCCACCCCAACTGAGACCTGGAAGACATGGTGGCCTCCTCCAGGTTAAGAGAACAGAGGAGCCCATGGGCTGGGACCCCCAAAGGGAGCCAGGTGCCAGGGAGAGCATCAGAGAGTCAGCAGGAAAGGCTAATGACTGTCAGTTCTCCAAAATACTGGCAAAGCTTTGCTCTACCAAAGTAAAGCTGGTTTAAGTAGAGTTTTCTTTCTTGAGTATTGGCCTTTGATTCTAAAGTCACTATGCTTAGTAAATGATATACTTTAATTTTTTTTCTAATAAAACTTGGCAATCCTATGCCAGTGGTCCACACTATTCCCCCCGCCACCACCATTTTTTTTTTTTTTAACTGGTCCATGAATCCAAAAAGCTGGGATACCCTGTTTATCTACAACCCTCAACAAAAAGATCTGGAGAGACATGAGGCTAATAAAGGTTTGAATTAAAGCATAATTTAATGACAGAATTCCCTCATGGGGCTAGTCTAATATCTCCTAATCAGATAAGCTGTGACTGCCTTGAACAATTATTCAGATTGAGCAATGTACAAAGCAGAAGATGAGCAGAAATTGAAATCCAATCCTCATTCCCCTCAGCAAATCACGTAACCTCGTGTAAGGTAGGGTCTGCCTGGAAGAAGAGAGCTCTTGTTTTAATTTCTTTTTGTTTGTTTTTTAATAGGAAAACATTCTGACCAGTGGCAACTAGAATTATCTTCCAGTGATCTAGGTTGATCCAAGGATAGAATTTAACCAGCCATTGGAGGGGCTCTCTGACTTGCAATTAAGATTTTTCTGTGATGGTTTTTTCATACTTTTTTAGTAGATAGAACTGTTCTTCAATACCCTCTTCTAGAGATTCTAAAATGCAAATTGCTGCTGATTAATGATGGGTCTGTAGGTTTTAGAAATGAAGCGGACAAACCGAAGTATGAGTAATAGAAGGAGATAACTTTGTCTCAGCCATGAATACTTTGTTATTTGATATAATTATACAGAAGTTTACCAGCAGAATCCTGAGAGGTCATGTCCTTGAGAAGGTGAGATAGCCTATGATCCAGGGAAATTGCTTCTAGGGAAAAATATTACCTGAAACTATAGTCAGTATTGAGCTTAGTCCTTACTGGAGCATTATTTTCCTTAAGACCTCATTATAAAGCAAAGATGATTTCTGGTCAAAAGATTTTCAGAGAAAATATAGCCAGTCATCATCAGCAGCATGGGAGAAACTAACTAAACAGCCTACTTGGAATAACATAGTCTCTTAAATATGCCAAGGTGAATTAGCTTCAAAATTCATCCATGGATTATAGAGTAAAATGACCTGGTGTATGTAGTTCCTTTATAATCCACGAATTATATTGAACACTGTATCAAAAGCAATGACTTAGCTAACGTTCAGCCTAATTCCTGAATATAAGCAATTAAATTATTTTTTCCAACATCTTTTTCTTTATATGATACCAATTCATGTTCATTATAGAGAATGATAAAATAAGAAAATCGTAACCCTGTCCTGGAAAGAACCATCGCTCACATTCATACTGCCGAATAGCTTCTACCCCATATATTTTACGTCTGTGTATATTTTTAAGTAGGTTGTCAGCTGTAGAGCTCCTGACTCTTACGGTTTACCCCAATCATCTTAAACCCTTTCTAAGTCATATGGGAAGTAAGATTTCTGCAATTGCTTGGGGATTTTGTCAGCTTCTTGTTCATGTCTTACTTCATTGTGGACATGTTTCCTTATCGCTACTTGGCATACAACTTCCACTACAACTTTTCCTCATTCCCCCAAACCACAAATCTTCTCACTTACAGAGAAACAGAAACTCCTTTGGTCTCTGAACCACACCTGTGCCTTTGCTTTTGGCTCCTCCCCGCTTCTTCATCTTTTCCCACTTTCCCAATCCCTGTTTATTTCTTATCCACAATACATTAGAAGACCTTGCTCCAACTGCATAGGGATCTCAGGATCTGAGTGTTTGGTGGGAAGGAAGCAAAGTCCCTTCAGGAAATTTAAGTGGTAGCTGGAAAAACACCTTTAAAAAATTCCACCATATAATGTAATCAAATTAAAAACAAAGAATGGGACACAATGAAATACACACACAATGAAACACACACACACACACACACACATACGCACATCTGCACATGCCTCTATTTAACTTCATTATTGAGAATAGATTTCAACTAATTTGGTCATTTTACATCCGTTCATTTTCCTAGCTTTTGGATGTTATCAGTAATTAAATTATATTTGAGAATACTCTTTTCCTTCCTGGCTATGCCCCCAACAAATCTCCTGCAATAATCCTGTCTTGGTATCTGCTTCTCATGGATGCTCAAATAATATGCACACTTAACAATTGGCCCTAAAGAACATCAGACTTGTTCATGCAATCTTGTTGAAGTGCCAAGTGTTCCTACCCTATAGGAGTTCAAAGTTTCCGGCAGGATAGACTCACTAGAGTCAGACATATTCTAGCACAAATGACTCTTGTGGATATTGGTTCCCTTACACTTCTGTTCAAACCAGAGCAGATGCGCCTGTACTTTTCACCAGTGAGTAAGTTTTCAAGCATCTCTTGAGCTAGTTAGCAAATCCTTTGATGCTGATGAAGTTGTCACTTGCAATGGCTGGCTCTAAAACACAGATTCCTGGGTGGGTGGCATGCAGTCTTCAAATAGTGACTAACCACCTCTGTGGAGTGGACTAATGATACCTGCCTATACACACATCATACGGTCTATGCTTAAGTATTTTTAAGTAAACTCTAGTTTAATGTGAACTTGACCGATGTTAGCAAATGCATCATGTCTAATGACTGTATACCTCACTTGGATGAATATCCCACCTATTTTCATCGAATCTGAAAGAATGGATCTTTGGGGTTAGATTTGTAGCTGTTAGTTTTTGAATTAGCAGAGCCTTTCTTTATATTTTGTGCATGTCCAAATTTTCACATAATATTTTTTAATATTAGAATTATTGGGTCAAAAGCATGCCCAATATTAAGGCTTTTGATATTCATTGCTAAGAAGTCATCCAGGAAGCCTGTTCAATGTGCACAATTAACAGTCCAATCGCTACTGTTTGAGTAGGCTTGTTTTTCTTTACTTTCTGCCCACGAAATGACATGTGAAATGTGACTTGGTGCACCCTGGTGGAGCAGCGCTTAGGTCAATCACCTCCAAAGGATGCAGACCACATACCTCTGGGTTCAAGTCCCCCATCTCGGGAGGAAGGGGGTACAAATAACCATTGTGAACAAATAAATTGAAAATAAAATGCTGCTTCCTCCTCTCCCTTCCCATCTGCCTACTTGCCTTCATTCCTGCCTGCATCGTTCCTTTAAAAAAAAAAAAGGTAACTTTAACCCAGAAAAATTCTAAAAAGACTGAATCCTCCTCTACTCAGGTTATTATCAAATAGAACTCTGTTTGCTGCTTCTCTGCATTCCACTCCATGCACCTCCTCTCCACAGAGCAGCAAATACAGAGCTAGTCGTGGGAGGAATTCCAGAATAAGACAGACTCAATATCTCTGCATTTTAGGATTTAACTTCCTGGATGTTTATACGAGGACCTTCTGGGAGTGAGGGTGGCGGGGAGTGACTCAGTGAGAAAGCCATGAATAAGTTCTAGGGAATTCAGGGTTGACCATAGCTTCTGTTTCTGGAAGGGCTGCAGTGTAAAACAGGTACTAAAAAGTATGATCCATGGGAGTGAAGTGAACTGCCTGGGCCTCTTGCTTGGAAGCTTACTGTGGCTTTGCTCTAGCTCTCAGAACTAAATTGAAGTGGAATACCTCAGAGTGTTGGGACAAATGTCCACAGCCGATTTAGGCAGCAAGACCTGTAGGAAAGAGCAGGAAATTTACCAGCAAATTGTCAAGATCACCACGTCACCAGGGCATCTGCCCAGGTGTTTACAGATAAGACAACGCCACCAAAGCAGTGGGACTCTGGGTCAGAACCTGCTGTAACGTGCCTGGACTAACGGGGTTCCACTGCCCCCCTAGGAATCCTTTGTCCCTTCCCTTTGGAACTATGCTTCCTCTCTCATATCTTCCTTTTTCATGGATTATACTCTCATTTGGGTAAAGCACATTTCTAGATTTTTTTTTTTTTTTTTTTTTAAGGTGCAGGCAGGAATGAAGGCAAGTAGGCAAGTAGGCGGGAGGAGAAAGGAGGGAGTATTTTCAGCCTGGTTGTTTCCCTGGCATTGGGATGCAAATCCAGAGCCTAGGGATATATGTGATGGCAAGCTTAGCCACCGCTCCACCAGAGTGTGTCTCTGGTCACCTTCTGAGAGAGGATGCAAATGCATTTGTGACCATGAATTTCTAAAAGCTTAATGTTACTCTCACCAAGTTTGAGAATTTGACTATAATAATAGGTTATGTCTTTTTGCTTGAGAATTCTAGACATTACTCCATTTTCTTCTTGCTTGCCGTGATGCTGTTGTAAAGTCATTATGATTTCTGATCTTTTTTCTTCCCGGATTTTGGTAGACTCTTCATTTCCCCTAGTGCGCTGAAGCTTCAAAATGAAAAGTCATCATATAGGTATTTTCAACCACTTCTCCTGTCATAATAGAACTTTACTTGGGATATTTGTTTTGAATTGTAATGTTTTGTTTTTTTGTTCTGTTTCTTCCCTTTTTTTTTTTTTTTTTCTATAGTTTCTGGAGTGGTCATCCAATTTCCTTATTTCTTCATACTATTTTCAGTCTCTGCCTTTTTGCTCTATTTTCTAGAAGTCTTCCTCTATTTTATCTTCCAAACTTCTAACTACTTCACTTTTACTGTTAGGTTCTCAACTCCAATATATCCTTCTGTACTCTTCATTTTTGAATGGAGTCCTGTTCTTTACAGATGTAGGTTTGTCTTGTTCCTCTGAAGATGATAATAATTGTACTTCATTTGGTTTTATTGATTCTACTCTCCCTACCTGCGTTATTGGCTTACTCCAAGATGCCTTTTGGGGAACGAGATCAGTTTTGTTTTCATTTGTCTTTCATGATAGGAACTTTCCTCAGATATCTAGTAATATTAAATAATCCACCTAATATTAAGAATGGGGCATCTAAGAAGCTCATCAACAGTTCTGAGAACTTGGACTGCACCATGCTTACTGACTTAGTTAACTGCAGAGTAACCTAACTTGGGAAGGGTCTCTGTATTCAGGATTAGGTATATATTTGATCACTTCATCTTTAACAATGCTCACTCTAACTCGAATTTGGGCGTAGAGCATCAGTCATCTGGCTTTTAGTTTCCCTGGAGAACAAGCTTCCAGATTTCTCTCAGAATCCGATAGTCATTTGCTTAGCAAATGGGATAAAGGAGGGAATTGGGAAGGTTTAACTTCTTAAATAGTGTAACAGTGCCTGACTCCATGTGTGTGTGTGTGTGTGTGTGTGTGTGTGTGCATATATATATATGCATATATATATATGTCTTTGACCACTTAAGGCTTTCAAACGCTCCTTCTCCTCCTGCCCCAAATTTGGACAAGTTAATAAGAAGGTCGGGGAACACCCCTCTTTGATACTGCAGAGATGTTTACACTACTCGGGGAATGAATTCTTCCATAGTCCCACCTCTAACCATGATAAAAACCAGGATCACCCACTCTCACACTCTCTTAAGACACTCAAGCTAATTCCAGACCAGCCTGGGTGCTCTCCTTCTCTGCCCAGAAGTTTCCATGATATGAATAGTACAATTTTTTTCTTACTATTTAACACGTGCATGGTGTCTTCACTCGAATCTCCCCTCATCCATTAGAAGGGTATTTTAGTCTGCTTGGGCTGTTGTAACAAGTTACCACGGACTAGAGAGTCTTAGCAGCAAACACTTACTTCTCACAGGTCTGGAGGTTGAGAAGTCCAAGGTCAAGGTGTTAGCAGATCCAGGATCTGGGGAGAGCCTTCTTCCTGTTTTGCAGAGGGCTGTGCTGTCACCATATCCTCACATTGTCAGAGCAGAGAGAGAAGCAAGCTCTCTTTTGTAGAAAGGCACTAATCCCGTAATGAGGGCCTCATCTCCAATTTCTTCACATTGGGTTTTGAAAATTCAACATAAGAACTTGGGGATGGCACAAACATGAGTTCCTAATAGAGAAGGTGCAACCCCCCCACCCCACCCCCCCACCCCCGCATTGGATGGCTACAAAAATAGCTTTCATAGATTGTCTCATCTTACTCTTCCTTTCACCACCAGGTCCTCGGTTAGTTCCTATTTGCCTTTGAGTACTTTTGGTATAAATTGGCTGGCTCTCACACTTTCCTAGTATTTAGCTAGTGGTAACGTTTCTTGCATCTAAGTCAGTTACTAATCGTCTCTCTCTCTTTAGCTTCCAATTTTTTGCTGCTTTTTCCCGTCTCCCGTTTTTCTGATTCATGTCTTTCTCTTAAAAGTAAATCCCTTCCCTACATTTTTATTCACTGAAAAAAGGAAATAAGAAACGAAATTAGAAGCAGGTATTCCAGCTGTGTCTACACCAGAAATCCTGGATGGCTCATTTCCTCAGACCTTGTCAACAAAGGGTATTATCTTTTCATTTGTTGCTGAATTTCTGAAATGTGTAGCACATTTAGTTCTACTTGCTCTAGCGACCCAGATTATTCATATTACTTAATGTGATGGAGTCCACTGTTCATATGGCTAAAAGCAGGAAGTTTATCATTTCATGATTTATGGCAGATTCTTAAATTTGGAGATTCACTTTCTCCCTGAAGTTTGTTTTCTGTTTTTAGTAGCACTCCATTGTCATGCAGATGGGAAGGCTTTCACCAGCATTCTAGTAAGAAGTTGAAATGAAAATGAATTATCTATACCTGTCTCTATTCCTTTTGTGTGCGGGAAATGGAGAAATCATCAATTCATGGGTGTCTCTTTAAAATAAAAGCCACTTTCCCTTCTTGGTTATTGAAAATTTAATCTCTTTTGGAAGAGTTTATCAATGATGTAAATTCTTGGTTATAAAAAATAAAATTCTTGGTTATACATGCCAGATTTAAATGAAGATTCCAAAATGCATTTGTTAATTTGAAAGTAATGATTTCATCAGGTGGTAATATACGTTGCTTTCATAGTTGATTTATAGATAGGTTAAATTTCATTATCTGAAAATACAATTCACAATTATTTTCACAGTCAAAACATGTAGATGAAAATTAGTACCCCTCCCCCTCCCTCCATAGTATTTACTGTGTCCTAATCTTAGCTCTTTGAGGTAGCCGGCCAGATTAAATTGGTTACATAGGTATTGAAAAATGATCTGTTTGAATACAAACGTGTTTGACTCTGTGTTTTTTAATATTAGCAAGTGTGTACTATTTCTGCTGTTCTGTATCGTATATTATTAACCCTATATTTCTCAAGATTATACCTTATTAGTACATTTAGGTATCCTGTATACTTCTTAGTTTTTGTGGCTCTTGAATACATATAGAGAATTGTACATAATACATACAGAGGTAAGCGATTAAGCACAAAACAAAAGCCCATCAGGTAAGCACCTAGTTAACCCAGCAACAGAAAATTCCTAATCCTTTGTCACCTCTAAGTCACACCAAACCTCTCTCAAAGGAAACCTTCTTGACTTGGATAATCATCCTTTCCTTGCTTAATTTTTTTTAATTCATTTTTTTTGGAAGAGGAAGCAGGCAAGAACAAAGGCAAGCAGGCAGACAGGAAGAGAAAGGAGGAAGAATGCTTATTTAAATGTTCATCTCGGTTGCACCCCCAGGGCCCCTGTGTCCTTGGACTGTGTGTGGACTCCACCAACCAGAGTCACAGATGTAACTGCTGAGCCATTAGAATGCAGCTCTTTGTCTTTCTTTAAATTTACTACCTAAGGATGCATCCTTAAAGCTTATAGTTTAGTTTTGCCTATATAGAAAGTTTCACCTGTGCTATGCTTTCAAGCAATGGAATAATGCAGTATGAATTGTTTCATGTCTGTCTTAGTATTTTCTATTTATCCCATTTCTTTTGTTTTTTCTCCAGATTTCCTTCTTTCTTTTCTGTGCTGTGCATCTATTGCTCTATTTTTTTTTATCTACTTAAGTTATAGTTATTTTTTTGCAGTTCTTTTACTGTTAGCCATGAGATTATAATATGCATTTTTGATTTTCACATTCTTGTATTAATTGATATTTTGCCTTCTTCATGGGCCCTGCAAGGATCTTAGATTCTTTTAGCTATCTGAACTCTTTTGGCCTCAATTTTTAGCAATTTTTATACTTTTAAGCCATTATTCTTATAACCTTTAATTCTGTCTATTATAATATTTGAACAGTTTTATTGAGATCATTCATATACCATAAAATTAATCTTAAAGTGTACAGTTTCATGGTTTTTGTTTTGTTGGATTTTATTGGTGAATTCCAATAGATATGTGTACCCCTATGTTTACTGCAGCATTATTTACAATAGCCAAGATACTGAAGCAAGCTAAGTGTCAATTGATAGATGACAGGATAAAGATGTGTGTATGTGTGTCTACATATATGTGGGTGTATATATATATGTGTACATATATATACACACAAATATATGCAATTCCAGCTATATAAACATTTTATACATTATCATCAGTTTACATATTTAAATTTGCCCCAAATTCACCTGTTCATTCCCTCCTGAATCTGAAATTCTACCTGGTATCATTTTCCTTCTTCCAGCTAAGCATGCTTTTAATAGTGCAGATATACTGATTATAAATTGTTTGTGTGTCTTACAACTGTCTATTTACTTTGTTTTTGATGTGCTTTTTCGCTAGACTTGTAATTCTAAATTTGCACTTATTTTCTCTTAGCACTTTGAAGTACTCTCTTGTCTCTTGGCTTCTACTAACTTTGTTCAAAAGCTAGCTATCTGCCTAATTACTGCTCTTTTGAAGACAATCTGCTTTTTTATTGTTTCGATTACTGCAACGTATTTTTTTCTTTTGTTTAATTTTTAACATTTTACTGTGAAGTACCTGTTTTTTTCTTGATTCTGTCTAGAGTCTTTTTGACTTCTTAAATCTGACAATGTCTTTCATTTTGTGGAAATTCTCATCTATTATTCTTTAAATAATTTTTCTTACCCATTTCTTTCTTTCTCTCTCTTCCTCACACCCTAGAATTCCACTTAATTTGCACCTTTTATCCTGTTTCTTATATACCTTCCTCTTTATCTTCATTTTTTTTGTTTCTTTCCTTCATTCTGGATAGTTCTGACAAACCAAACTGAATTTATTGATCTATTTTTCCCACCTACTTAAGTTATGAATTCTTTTACAGTTCTTTTACTGTGGCCATGAGATTATTATATACATTTTGATTCTCAAATTCTTACATTAATTGGTATATTAATGAGCTATGCAAGGATATTAGATTCTTTTATATATCTCAATTCTGTTAGTCTTGACTTTTAGCACTCTTTAAACATTTAAGTCATTATTCTTATAAACTTTCATTCTGTCTATTTTAATAGCATTAAGCAGATGTATTGAGATGTAACTGATACACCATAAAATTAATCTTAAAGTATACAGTTTAGTGGTTTTAGTTTTGTTGAATTTGATTAATTCAAATAGATATGTGCACCCCTATGTTCAGGACAGCCTTAAAGGTTACTAATTATTTTTGACTAAACAGCCATTATACCAATATTAAATTTTTGCTGATTTCAGTTATTTCCTAATTCTTATCATCTCTGTTTGGTCCTTTATTGGGGGTTTCAGTTTTTACCAAAACTCTCTAGCTTGTCTTCTTGAACAAAATAAGTATGATTATTTAAAAAGTTTGTATTGAAACATTTCAACACCCAAAAAAACCTGTGCTTTTTCTGTTTAGTTATTTCTGTCTGATTGTTATCTTGTCTCTGAATGTCTGATTATTTTTTCTTGCATGTCAGACGTCGTACTTGGAAAAATAGTTTTCAGCTTGGAGCAGGATCTTTTTGCAAAAGGATTTATAGCTGTTTTGTTTTTTTAGTCATATGGTATACTGATACTCTGCAGTCATCTGAATCTAATTTTATCCATACAGAATATAGAAGAATACTAATGTGACACAAGATAGAATGGAGATGCTTCATGTGACTGATATGAAAGTCTGAGGAGCACATCCGATGGTAAGTGGGAATACACAATTGTATTTCAGTATCATCAGTGCTGAGTGCTTAATACTCACTGTGCACCTGGGAGCACTTTAAGAGTTTTCCAACTCTAACTCAGGTCATTCTTGTAACAATTCTGAGTTGGATATTTCTGATATCCTTACGTTATAGACGGGAAATTGAGGCAGGAAGAGTTGGGTAACTTGTCTGATGTTCCTCAGCTTTAAATGTAAAAGCTAGGTTATGAATCTAGGTAATCTGCTTCCAGAGTTTTTAATCCTAATCAACGTGATAGGTGAGGACATTTCTTGGGGGGACAAAATGTAGGTTTTTATTTTTTGCCAACTTCTTTGTGGTCCCTTAGCTCCGTTCCTGGCTGTTGAATGTATTGAACCAAAGGGAAGGCACCATTAATAGGTGTCTATTTAATGAAATTTTTTTTTTACAGTAAAAAGTTTTGTGGATGGTCACCAGGCTGCCTTAAAGAAATTATTTTTTAAAGGAAAGATATAGGCTGGAATGAAGGTGAGTGGGCAGACAGACTGGAAGAGAAAGGAGGAAGCATTTGATTTTATTTCCATTTTCTGTATTCACATTGGTTGTTGCTCCCGTTCTCACTCCGGGAGTGAACCCAGGGGCATGTGAGTTGTGTCCTTCAGAGGCAATCCACCCATTGCTCCACCAGGGCATGCCCAGGAAATTAATTTTCTAAGAAATACTTCTGTTGACATGAAGTTAAACTTTGAGTATCTTATTATTCTGGGAAATGGTACAATTTGGAATTTTGTGGGATGAGACTTCTGAATGGCAATTTCAACTTTGTCTAATACATTTTAAAATACGTTATCCATCCCTTTGGCAGTAGTGCTGAGGGGTTTAGGAGAAAAACACAACAGGGTTCTGATATGGGGAAGAAAAAAAAAAAAAAACTCAGCGAGAAAGATCCTAATTTGTAAACTCACTGCTGGGCCTGAGAATTGGGAGGCAGCTCCATTGTGGGTTCAGTGGGGGTTCGCTACAAACTCCTTTGCACCGAGATAAGCAAGTGTGGAGAAACTGCATCTAAAAACTGGAATCTTTGCTTGATTCATGCGTGGGATTTGTTTATTGTGTTTCTTTTCACAATGACTGCTCAGGCTGCTTCAGCAGGAAGAGTTGGCTCAGAACCCAGAGAGTGTTTGATTAGCTAAGCTAGGAAGCAAAATGCCATACACTATAGAGAAAATTTATGCTGGAAAAAAATGTAGATTATTTAGTGACATTGCTATATTCTCAGCATGCTAAGACATCCCCGGGAGAAAATGCCAGAGGAACTTTTCTTTGAAACACAAGAGAAGAGAACTGATTTTCCAGGGAACCTGAAAAGCACCACCTAGCCTATGATTCAGGACCAGCCAGCATGACCTTGGAAGGAAAGATACAATTACAAAAGGAACTGACCAGTGTGAGACAGGAAACTAATTGTCCAGGGGGCTTTAATAAATCAGAACTCCTGGGTTGTAAGTGACAGAAACTAGATTCAAATCAGCTTGAGTAGTCATCAAGAGAAGGGCAAGAGCACAATTACTGTCTTTGGCTGACTACATTGCATATCAGCAGATATTTTCACTTGTTGGAGATAAAGAAAGGGCCAAAATGTGGTCATCAGGACTAGATGTCTTTGGAAGGCTTTGAACTGATAAGGGAGGGGAAGTATTGGCTCATATACCAGAACCAAAAAGCATGGCACTGAATCACCCTTTGACTGGATGCCAGGATAAAAGAATACCAGTCTTGCCCAGTGCTAACCAGCCTACTTTTGCTCTCTGCTCCTCTCTTTGTAGGCTCAGTAGCTCCAACTGTGTATGTGCTTCTCTCATGTTGCTAGCAAAGAGGAACACAGGCATCTTCCACTCTTCCTAGGTTAGGCAGGCCGGGGGCAGGCGTTGTATTGTCGTCTACTGCTGCCTGGTGAACCCTAGTAGAGTAATGATTAGGTCTGCCTCCTCTGGCCAGGCATAGTCCACGTATATCCCAGGGATCCAGGTTCACATCCAGGACCAGGAGAAGCAACCGAGATGGTGAACAACTACATAGTAAAAGAAAATACTTCTTCCTCCTCCTCCCTCCTGCCTGCTTGCCTCATTACCTTTGTTCCTTTCTGTACCTTTCCTTTAAATAAAAAAAAAAGAAAAAAAGAAAGAAATCTTGTCCAAACCCAGCAATTTAAAACAATAACCATTTCTCATCCCACAGAGTTTCTGAGGATCAGGAATCCAAAAACTTGGCGGGATGGTTCTGGCTCATAGTCCCTCATGGGGCTGCAGCTAAGGTGTTGGCTAGGGTTGCTGTCATATAAAGCTGGAGAAACTGTTAGCATGTTCATTTGTGTGGTTGTTGGTGGGAGATTTCAGTTCCTTGACACGTGGATCTCTCCACATGGCTTCCCCTAGAATGTGTACTCAGAGAGCAAGAGAAACTAAAGGAAGGCCACAGTGCCATTTGTAACCTAATCTCAGAAGTATCAACTCTTGTTTACTGCATTCTGCTTCCAACCCCAGAAGCATGTGGAAGAGAACTAGGAAAGGATATCAATACCAGGAAGAGGAGTGAGCTCTGGGAGCCATCTTAGATGCTGACTCCCATGGGTGCTATAATGATGGAACTATAAGATTGCTGAGGACTCTGCTCCCCTGTGTAAACACACTGCTCCTTTCCCTTGAGTGTGGGCTGGGCCAGTGATTAGGTTGGGTAGTTAGGACCTTGATTAGATTACATTGTATGACAAGAGATTTTCAAATGTCTTTAAGATTTCCTATCCGTTGGTTTTTGGGTACCAAAAGGAAGATTTTTCTGGGTGGGGCTTTCCTAAGCAGTGAGTACTTTTACAGAAGGTCAGAGACTTAAAGCAGTGGAGACACTTTCCTACTGGTCTTGAAGAAGCAAACTGCCATGTGTGAGAGAATCATGTGCCAGGAAATACTGGGTGGTCTCCAGTTGCCATAGGCCTCAGAACTACAGAGGTAAGTAAGGAACTGGATTCTGCCAGCAGTCAGTGAGCTTGGATGGGGACTCCAGGCCTCGGAGCAGAGATCAGGTCTGACTCACACCTTGAGTGCAGCATGGTGAAACAGTGAGCACAAGACATAGTTGAGCTGTGCTGGACTCCTGTCCCACAGGGATTGTGAGATAACAAATGAGAATTGTTTGCAGCTACTAAATTTGTTATAGTAGTACATATATATATGTATGTATGTATGTATGTATATATGTGGGGAAATCTAACAAAGGTGTGAAAGACAGGTGTCATCCCTGTCAATCTTTCCTTTTAATACTTATAGGGAAGATGATCCCAAGGAAAGAAAATCACTGTTAAAGAAATGTGGGAATGTCAAAGGCTGGTGTGTAAACCAAACTCAGCTCTTAAGGCTTATTAAATATTTCAGATCCGGGAATCTAGACATTTCAAGGATGTGAATCATCCAAACAATACTTGCCACCAATGTCTAAGACACGTTTCTCAAAATGTGATCTGTCATAGGACTCTCGGAGTATTTGTTAAAATATAGCCTCCTAGACCTCACCTCAGATGTATTGTCTCAATCTCTGTAGGATACATCTTAGGGCTATGCATAGTTATCATTTCATTGGGTTGCATTCTATTTTGAAGATTTATAAAATCTTAAAAAGTTGAAGTCCAGGGAACACTTATACCCTTCCCTGAGAGTCATCATTTGTGAATATTTTACCCAACATTTTAACTTCATACATACATTTATTTATGTAGGTGATTTCGTTATTGAACCATTTGAAAGTCTGTCACAAACTTCATATCTTACCTCTAAACACTTTAATATGTGTCCACTACAAATAAAGTTATCTCCTATAATCACATTCATTGAAGTACAACATTGATGTTTTATTTAATAAATCATCACTTTTCCAGCAGTCCTCAAAATACCCTGTAGATTATTACTTCTTAAAGCAACAGCTTAGCCATCACTATTTTACAAAAACCCAGCGATTCATATGTGCATCAGAGAGAAGTACTGTAGCAATTTTTGATCAAATGCCTAATCAAGGACTATAGTGCATTTTGACTATCAATGTTTTCTTTGACACTCTAGTATCTTTAAACTAGAGTTGTCGTTACTTTATATTCATTTCCATTGTCTCCTGTTCTTTTCCTCCTCCTCTCTCTTCCCTCCACATACCCTGGCAAAAACAATGTGAAATTTTAAAACTCTCTCATGCTTTTGAAACAAATCACAGATAGCTGTGTAATGAATTAGTGAGGGATACCACCAGCAAGCTGCAGAGGAATGTGGCAGCAAGTGCCCTCACTAGGAGTTGAGGGTTCACGAAAGAGAAGGCATTTCTGTAGATCTTGAAATCACAGGTGCTAAGTGTAAGGAAAGCAATTTGTGGGGATGAACATGTTGTATCTGGGAAACCAACTTTGTTGGTTCCTCTTGAGTAGCTAGTTCAAGTAACAAAGAACAGGCATTATCAAAAGTAAGTTATAGTTTGATTCATGATCAATCAGAAATCTTAATTTAAAAGAATAGTTTACACTCATAGAAAAAGTGGAAGTTCCTTAACTGTGAACTTCAAAATTATCTCTCAGTGGTAGTCAGCTTTAACATTTTGCTGTATTTCCTACCTGTCTTTTGCAAAAAGGAATCATTGTATTCACCTGACTTGTATTATAAAGGTCATATGAGAACTTCCCATAATTCTAAATGAGTCAAGCATTTTAAATACCCTCATAAATAATGTATCTTTACACATCACATTTCCCTCTATTATAAAAATCTTCCCGCTATTATTGGATATTTAAGTTACTATCAAAATTCCACACAGTAACAAAAAGCTTCGTCTAAACATCTTTTACTTTTGATTATTTTCTTATAATGGTATCCTAACAGGGTTACTGGACAAACCTTATAAGAGACTCAAACTGGGATGTGGACTCAAGTCTCATGGATTTCCTTAGAGACTCCAGATGCCTTCATTCTCAGGCCTGGTCCCTAATCATTCTGATACAGAAATAGAGCATATGGATTTAGTTGGCTCCCTGAAAAGATTTAGAGACTTTGACAAACAGGCGGGAAGGAAGGGGTCATCTCAGATAGGGACCTGTTGCAGTGACCTGGGCTCCATCTGCTGGGGTGTGACACCGTACTGCCTCTTCTCCCGTCCTTCCTGAAGCTGCGTTGTGTAACTCTTGCTTGAGTTCTCTAAGCCACCTTAGACTCCTTCCGCAAATCCATGCTCTACTTATTCTTCTGGGTTCTTTTCTGTGGCTATCAAAATAGACACCCCTAACTGATAGTGATCGTGGATTGCATATGCCAGGCACCCAGAAAAAGGGAGATTGGGAATTAGCCCCTGGGCCCTCCTGAAGTGAATACTGGTGAGGGACAGAGATGTCAAGTCTCATGAGAAGTGTTGACAAAGCTCTGACCCTTAGTCAACAGGATTTATCTTCATGGAGAAGCTCTGGATATCTGGGAAACTGTTGCCAAAATGAAGAAAATAGAAAATGATGAGGGACGCTGTACCCACCAATTATGTAGCTCATTCGAGGTCACAGAGTCCTTAAGTGGAGGTGATATGCGATATGATTTAAATCTAGGCAATCTCACTCCACAGCCTTTGTTCTTAGCCATTTCTTTGAACTTCTTGCCAATGCAGCAAAATCTCCTTTATATATGAAAAGAAGCCAACAGCAACTGCTTTCACCTATGGAGTTGACAGTGTTCACCGAAAAACCCCAACCAAACAGAAACCCTGGTGTATGCTGGTGGCTTAGCGGTTAAGTCCACCAGGCACAGTCCACACACATCTCAAGGACCTGGGTTCATGACCTGGGCTAGGGACAACAGCCAAGATGAACAAGTAAATAAAGTGCTTCTGCCTCTTCTCCCTTCCTGCCCATTATACTATATCACCTTCATTCCCACCTGTACCCTTCCTTTTTTAAAAAAAAAAAAAAAAATCAAAGCCATCTCATTTCCAAATAACTTTGAACTCCAGATAAATAATGATTTGTTTTAATATAAGCATGTCCTAAATAATGCTCAAGCCTACTTAACTGAAAATACCATTAGTTATTTATCGGAATTCAAATTTAACTGGACAATTTATATTTTATCTGGCAACTTACATCCCATATCTCTTTTCATGATCGCTCTCTTAGCGTCAAAAATTAGTTTGAAGTCATGCCTCAGAGGATACAGTGAAGAAAACCTTTCAGAGGAAATCCCCAAAATTCAGATCTACTGAAATTATTCCTATGTACCCACCAGGGGGTTTATATTCAATGGTCTAACTTAGGCAGACAGCTTTCATTTCAAGTTTGATGACCTGAAATGTGCAAACCTGTCCTGCACAAGGTGACGTTGACTTTCCTCCCCTCTGTTATTCTGGGGCTTTTCTTTCTCTCGAGGTCTGTGAGAACTAAGAACATTAGTTTGGATATAGGTGTATGTCTGTGGTCCAACTACCTCTCCTTTTATTTGTTCCTGGGGCTCCCTACATCATCTTTCCCATGAGAAACAGGTTACTGAGGCAGGTGGAGATACTCTTTAAAGATGCACAGTGCTAACTGTTTTTGAAGACCAGGACTACAGAAGAGGAAGATGAAATGGAAATGGGAGCCCTGAACTCAGCAGAGTCAGCAGGAGTAACGCTGAAGACGAGTGATTGCAGGTGCCAAATGGACATGGTCATGGATGAGAAAGGAATGCAGTCATCAGTACTCAGTAAATAGACAGGCAGAAATGTTTGGCTCAACTTGCACATGGAATCTTCAGGAATTAAGATGAAGAGCCAGCTTTTAAGGTCTTTTCTTTAAAAAACTTTTTTGATATTAAAAAAACCCACAAAAACCTCAAAACAGCACCTTTCTTCAGTTCTTGAAGATAATGGACATCTTCAATTGTCATCAACATTTGTGATGACTAAGCCCAGGAACTGGTGTGAAATAAGGTATCAGTACCCACGGTACATCCTTCAAGTCTTTGGGTATATTTAGGATGGAGTACTGCATTTGATCAACTAGGTTGAAGGTATGAGATATGCTAGTAACTACCATTGGCTCTCCTACTCTCAGTAACCTTTACAAGAGGTCAAGAATTAATT
Organism: Solenodon paradoxus; assembly: GCA_004363575.1. Classification (NCBI taxonomy): domain Eukaryota; kingdom Metazoa; phylum Chordata; class Mammalia; order Eulipotyphla; family Solenodontidae; genus Solenodon; species Solenodon paradoxus. Next base: position 76,423 of record RJWH01001282.1, on the reverse strand, counting down.
TGGAGATTCTGAAAGCTGCCAAGAATAGACATTCCTATTATATACTCAGAGAAAAATAAAGTGCTCATTGTGGCCCCACAGGAACAAATGTGAGCAAAGTTAGCTGACTTTCAGGCAGAATCTTTCCAGGAAAAGAGCATCCATTTCAAATAATCCTCACTGCAACTGCTACCCATATGTTGTGTCTTCACTGGAGCCAATTAATGCAGTGATAGGGGCTGATCTGGATACTGAATGGTGCCTGCGACAAATCCTAATAGAAAAATTGTAATAATGTCTCTTTGGGTTTGAGAAATACTTTGCTCCCTTTAGCAAGAGATCTTCCTTTCAGTAATTGTATCTGTCATGAGTAGTTTATGAAGAAGGTACTTGAATTTAGATTGAATTTTAGAATCAGGGATATAATATTTAAAACAAAGTAAGGACAAAGTTGAGTGTATCTTCCACTATTCCATCAGGCTCCAAAAAAAAAAAAAAAAACCCCAGATAAATTTCATGAGCAGATTGCTTGCATATCCATGGAGCCTACCACACGACTCTTACATCTTCCACCTGTGCTTATGGACTCACAAGCTGTTGAGCAGCAACGATAACTTGGCAAGACAACAGCTACCACAACCTGTAAGTAGACTCTGAAGCATAAGAGCTCCTCATGAGTAACTCTGAAGGACAATGGAGTGGAGAAAATTTTCAGTTAAGTTGGCTATTAGTCATATATCTCTTTGTCACTTTGCCTGGATGAAGATGAGGCCTCAAATCAGGTTCTACACTTCTTTTTGGACATGTTGGTCAAAGATATGAAAGAAGACTGATGGAAGGACTGATGATAAGGATTAGGCATGACACATTTTGAATGGATTGGAGTGTGAGACTGTTAGGAGGTCATTGAGCAAGCATGAAAAGGAGGCTGAGCTGACCTAATTGCATCAGTACCCGAGGATGTGATTGAAAACCTCCTCTGTAGTGAAGCATTTCGGGCAAACATTCACGTGGAGCATAAATAAGGAGTAGGGATAGAGGCTCTGTACAGACTCCACTGCCCAGCCTTTTCCTCATCAAAGTAGACCAGACTAAGCCACAGCGGAGTGCTTAGTTTGTCAGCCTTGGGGACTAACTCATATCTCATATAGCATCATGCCCAAAGATGATAAGTCAACTCCTGTTGGATTATATTTAATTGCTTCCAATATCAAAAGGAGCAAAGTTCCTTTTTCCTCTTCCTACTGGCCATGCCTCTGCCAGAATTATCAACTGCAGACTTACTGAACATTTCATACACCATCTTATCATCCCATCCTAATTCATCATGAAGGGAATTCCTTGATCAAAAACAAGACCATGGACTCATTCAAATGTAATTCACTATTTTATATTCTCTATTAATTAAGCAGCTAGCTTAAAAGGAAAACTTAGCACTGCAGTCTTACAGGGCATCATCTTCCACTTGATGATATAGCTACTTTGCCACATAATGGTTTGGCTGTAACCAGTGTTCCAAATAAAGTATCGTCTAGAAGATGTGAATCTAAGAACCATAGAGTGAAGAGGGATGGATGTGTCTAACAGTAATAAGTAATTAGCCTACTTCAAGTTTTTACTCATTGTCCCTTTTGGTATCACCCTCCCTTTTAGTATCCAAGGAATATTTTCAACATGGATACATGTGATTCCTCTAAATTGGAAGAATTTGTCTCCCTTCTGCCAGGGGACAAATTGCAGAAAAGTGGGTACTATATTGGCTGGAGTGACTGATCAGGCCTAGTATAAGGTGACTTATAATTACTACTGTATAACTGAAGGACATATGAGCAGGGTCAGGGGATTCCTTTCTTTTTATTATGTTTCCAGTGGGAAAGGTTAATGTGAGATGGTTGCTCCTTGATGGGCAATAATTCTAATACTGAAACAACTCAAGAATCAAGATTCAGGCTACCCCACTGAGGAAATAGCTGTGGGACTGGCAGAAGGTAAGGAAGTCACAGAATGAGTAACAGAAAGAGGGAGCTGTAACTCCCAGCCTTGGAGTAGGAATAAGCGGACAACAGAGAGAGACTATAGCCTTTTCTTTTCTGTGTTCTCACTTAGACCCAAATATCTATTTTTTTAAAAATCCATATTGTATGTAGTGCATATTGGTGGTGGTGAAGTGTGCTTCATGTATTATAGATTGAAACAGAATCTTGGAGGAAACAGATACCCTTTAAAGTAGACCTATTCAAAGTGGGGTCTGCAGGCTCTGAGCTGTGAATTCCTGGTTCATAATGTAAGAAGTATTGAAATAAAGAGTAAGTATTTAAGATTACTCTGTCAAACTGGTATTGACATTTCCATATTTTATGTAATAATAAAAATTTGAGGCTTGAAATTTATGCTCCTTTAATTTCATTTTTCTAGCATTTCATTTGTATTTCATTTTCCCAAAGAATTTGTGCATGGTGGATTAAAACAGAAATGGACTGTTCCTTTACTGCTGGTAGATTGAAAAACATTTGTGTACATACAATTACACCTGTCTGTAGCCACTGAGTAACACTGACCCACATTCCACTGGGATGGGGGTGAGTGAGCACTACTGTTCATGGAGTACTTGAATGATGGGAGAGAGGCATCTTGGGGTCTGCAGGAATGTGTGTGTTGGTCTCTGAAGGAATGTACAAAAGGCCATATAGACATGTAACAAATAAGCCAACTGCACAGCTTATATCCTATTGTCCTTTCTCTTCTTCCCTCATGGCTGATTTTCCTAAGGGTAGAAGTATATATCCAAAGCTTGGTCTTGCCAGAAAATTTGGGAAGTAGAACAGTGACCTAATCAGGTGGAAGTTGATTAGAACTGAGTCACCATATGATAGAACCTAAGAATTCTCCAAGGCTCCTGCTGTTGACTTTCTTGGAATTGACTGTGTGTTTGCCAAGTCTCCTGGAATTTTCTTAGTGTATTAAAAAAATTCCTTTCTTGCTTTCATCTTAGAACTGCTGTTTGTCACTGAATGCACCTTAAATATGATAAAAAAAAGTTCTTTCAGTTTTAAGGGTATTTGATAAATATTGCCAAATTATTCTCCAGAAAGTTGTTTATGGGTGTGAACCATCACCAATGATATGAATAACTATCTCCACATATCTTTCCCTGAACTGAATATTAAATGTATATATGTGTGTATCATTTATATCTGTCTAGCTCTTTTCCATTTTGCCAAAATGAAAATGGAGCCTTATAGAATTTTTCGTATCTTTTTAGTATTATTTCAGGTGAATTGAGGGGGTAGTTGTGAAGCACTTTTATACACACATTATTGAAACCGAATACAAATTATCTTAAGTATTAAAAGAGAGTTTTGCGAGCTGGAGTAGTTTCTACAACTGAGTTGACAAGTGTAGGCACCAAGAACACGAGAACATGTTTACTGCTGCATCACTTCTGTGTGCTCTGGTGAGCTCACCTACTTACCATCACATACTCACTCTCAGCCAGTCTGTCCACTCCTGATCACTGGCTGACTTTTTTCTACCGAACAGTTTTCTTATTTGGCAGGAATTATTGCTGCCAATAATTCCAAACTTATTCTCCCAACCTGCATACCTAGCAGAAAGAGATCATCTGTGTAATGTCCAGTATTGCATTGGCCTTTCTGAGATCTCTCTTTAAATGTGCCATTATTCATCACACCAGAAATATGGCCTATCCTTGGTTGAAAGAGTAGGGCTAGACCCTATGACCAATAGTGATTAATGGTCCTCAATAGTGAAATGGAATGGGAAGGAAGGTTTCCCTGAAGGCAAGGTTTCTGGGCAGGTGAAATGTTTCTACACATTATCAGGAACTCTTGATTTCTAAGCCGATTAACTACACATTGATATCAACGTTAGGATAAGCCTGACATGGCAATGGTATATGCATTGTGAGACTGGGAAACTTCTGAAAGTGAAGGAGGCTAAAATTAATAGCACATGGAAATAAGTTAACACTTTGGAAAACTGAGCAAGTGGAAGTAGAAAGGGTACTTTGGAAATGTTGCATTAACCTCTTACTTGACATGATAAAGGTATAATAGGAGTTTGTGATAAAACAATAACCATCAACCACTTACTCAGAGAAAATAACTTCTTGGAACCAAGGCCAAAATTCACAACAGGGTCAATATTCACAAAAAGGCTAAATGTACCCCCGGAAGGAACCATTTTCTCTTTGATGTCAGTTGTCAGGGAAATAACCTTGGGGAGGTGAATCACTCATGTCATTTGTGAGGTTTCATAAGAGTGTGATTAATAGATGGCCTTGTAGTCATGAGTCTAACATAGTAAAAAGAATTGACTTTGCCATTTTCCAACTGTGACCCTGAGTAAGTTACTTAATCCTTATAAATCTCAATGTTGTCATCTTGGAAATGGAAATTATATTGTGTATGTTTAGTAGCACTGAAATATTAGCTGTTAATACTACCAAGAGGAATAATAAGATGCAGAAGAAAATAATAGTTTTTTTTTGAGCAGATAGGACCTCCTAGTAAACACTGTTTATATTACTTCTTTCATTGCATCTTTATTTACCCACATAATCTGCTCCTCTGATCCATTCATTCCTATCCCCAAGTTCCCTATAAATACTAAATATCCCCAATGTTGTGGCAAGGGAGGAATAACTTAATGTCTCCCATATGTTTTAAGAATATCTTTGGGTCTGTCACGGTGTCATTAAAACCTATCAAAATCAATTAAAGTGAGTAGGGAGATTTTAAAGAGTCACTATGTAAGTGAGAAAGAGTAGCAATAAATATGGTTCCAGATATCAGTTGGAAGGTAAAGGTGGTAGGGAATTAGGACCACAATCAGAAGAAATAGGGTCATAGAATTATTCATACGCCTTTGGAAGGGGATATTTGAAGGGTTAGGGTCTAGGAAAGATAAGGGGACAAAACTGAGATGGGAGGACTGACCAGAGGGTGGGCTTGACAGAATACATGAGACCATTCATCTCTCTCAGAGATGGCAGTAGCTAATCTGCTGATTGAAAAACAGTACAAGGAGACACAGAGTCATCATTCCATAGCGAATCTTGCTGTGTCTAACTTCTTGAACAGATGGGGACATAGACAAAGATGCCTCATTAAAAAAGTCTCCTATCAGTATTGGCTATTCCCTCCCTCTCTCTTCCTCCTCTCACCAATCACCCTATTTTATTCTGTGCCTTTGCTGAATCTAGTTAGCCCATCCCCAACGCCCAGGAAAATTTCTACCTATAGAAACACACAACTGAGCAGAAACTGACTACAAGGTGCATCTGGGCAGCTAGATCTGTGATTGGACCAATATACTCATGTGTTGAATGAGTCAAAGTCACAAACTGTGTGTGTGAAATATCTGCAGTCCAATTTAAAGCTTTTATATTGTCCCTTCTTTGGTTTTAACTGTATAAATTCAATGCTAAACTTATGATACTGAAGTATACATGATTATGATATATCCAATTCATTCTTTCTACCAATATTCAAGTCCTAGTTGTATATGATGAAGTTACTTTGCTACTTTATAGCCTTGTTTAAAGGCCTCTTGTAAAAAAAGTAAAAAAAAAAAAAAAATTTACTCTATTTTTATTTGAAAGAAATAAGGAGAAATGGGCTCCGGAGAGTAAAATAACTAGCTAAACTTTGAGTTGTATAATAGAAAACTTCATATTTGCAAAAGAATGCTTCAGCTGAGAACTAGTATTTTCCTTTAATGTTAACAGTAAAAAGAAACATAAATTTTAAGGTTAATGTGGTTCTGTTGTTAGAAACTTCCTCCTATAAAAAAAACATAAGTCACATTAAACTTACCGCAGACTTCCAATGGCTCATAACTAATGTTTGTTTTAGCTTCAAGATTAAAACTGGTTTTGCTACCACTAGCAAGTAAATGCATGTCTCTAACTTTACTCCATTAAAAGAAGGTACATTTTCTTTCAAGGGAGGAGAGATTTTTTTTTCCATTTATTTATGTAGACAAAAACGGAGCCTACTTTCTGTGTCAGTAGCTTTTCATCAGGTAAAAGTTATTTTTTCTTGTCTAATTTTGGAATGTTTGGATATATTCAAAGACCTAAGTCACAGCAGTTTAAATGTACCACTTAATTAACAAAAATTCTGATTGTAGATGATCCAGACCAGGCAGATGCAGGGACATCATTACCGACCCAGATTCTTTCCATCTCTTATCGTTCTACTCTATCCTTGTGGTGTTGACTTCTTAACCTGCACACTTATTTCCTCATATCTGGAAGATGCTGCATCTCCAGGCAGCAAATCAGTGCTCAAAGTACAAGGACGGGGGCTTCTATCCACTTCTACTCTTGCATCTCACTCTCTTGTAAGGGCACTCAAGTTTTCTCAGAAGTTTCCCCAGTAGATCTCTTTTTGACTCATTGTCCAAAAGAGCATCAAAATATATTATTATTTTTCTCAATTTTACTTTGGTAGTTTATCTTGGAGACAACACTGAGCCAGAGGCTAGCCACACTTTCCTACTTCCCTTTGGTTCACAGTTAGAAGGAGGAAAAGACAGACATTATGGATGTTATAACTGGGTTCAGTCCTCAGGAGTCATACAACCATAGATACTGAGCTCTCCACTTCCAAGAGTGTTGGAAAAGTTCTAACCCTTCTACCCTTCATTCCAAGCCCAACTCTTCTTGGGGGTCTCCATTCAGTTCTTCATTCCCCAAGTGTAGAGGACTCCCCTGTCCAGTCACAGTCATCCCATTTACCTTTTCCAGACACTTTCTTGGTTCTTTTAACTGAAGGTGGTGACATCCTGCACAGGGCTAGGCAGAGAAGTTCTGTAAGCAAGGATGAAGGGAAGTGGCTCCTGTGCCACCATGTCCTTTCACATGGTGGCATTTCACAATAATAAAGTTTGCTTTTAAGTGGTTTTCTAGCATATTTACTTAGTTGATGCTCATAGGCTGACTCCTTTCATTCATTTTCTATGCTTCTCCTGGTATGATGGCTCTCACACACAAATCCAACTCCACCCCTAGGTTTCCCTTTCCTCAGTATAGCTGAGAGCATGGACATGACCTAGCCCTGACATGCCTTATCATTTTCTCTCCCACAAGGCCTGCTTGGTATCTATGCCTCCTTTTATATCTGTGGTCTCTCTAGGATATTTTCCTTCTACTAATTTCTACTCTTCCTTACAAGTCAGTTTCTCCCTGTCTTTCAAAACATGCACACAGACTGAGGTGTAGATGCAATACCCTATAAATCATAAAGCAATATAAACAAAAGAAAAAATAAAAGTTTATTAAAATGCATAAATAAGAGGGGCTTCCCCAGGTCAAGATTGTTAGGATCCCCACAAGAACAAGCCTTAGGCCAGGGATTAAAGTTTGGATATCAGGACAGAGAATTTTTCTGGCACCACCAGCCACCCAGCCAAGAAAAGGAATACAATGATCTGGAGATGAGGAAAGCCCACGGATGAGTCTGACATGAGAGATGCATCCCATGTGTACTACATGACCCTACATAAAGGTACAGCGCATGTTGAAGACAACCACCCATAACTTCAAAGGACAATGTCACCTTGCCCAATCAGGAACTGAAACCTGGTCTGCCAACCCTCTCTCCATCCCCCTTCCTCACCATGTAGATTTTTTTCCTTAGAAACCCAGGCTGCAGGCAAGGCAAATGGAATTTTAGCTTCCTTTGGCTGGCTCCATTCCCTCTCTCTGCTCCCCACTAATGGACCCCCAACTTACTCTCTGCACCTGCCTGATATGTGGAGTGACCCTGAACCCACGGGGTCTGGACCTCCCTTGGTCAGCTCCATTCCTTTACCCTCTAATTAAATCTCTGCTTGCTCACTGACCTGACTATGTCATGGGTTCCTTGAGTGACCTGAAACCCCACAAAGATCATTAAAAGAAACAAAAAAATCCTAATGTTTCGAGAAACTTTCCTTACCACTCTGCCCCTGTTAAGCCCAATTGTTCTTTCTGTCTGTCTTTCCTTAGTGCCTGGTGGGTGAGCTCACTGCTGCCTGTATCTCTGTATTGTGATTTACCTGTATAATCCATATTTATTTTGGTATCAGACTGATTTTTTATATTAGGGACTATTTGACTCATCCATGGATAGTCTGTGACCCATAGACAATGTGTAAATGGTATCATTTTAATGGCAGAAAAAGATGTTTAACTTGTTGGATGACGGTGGATACCACTCAAAAAAAGGTCTTGTACTATTTCCTAAGAGGTCAAGATAAATGTAAAGTATTTTATCTTCTCTTGTGTTTCAGAACTTTTGACACTTGGTGAATTAAATTTAAGAATGGATAGTAAGTAGAAGGTAGGGATGAAGCAATGGAGATATAGAAACCAAAGTGATAGCAGATTCGTCTCTGAACTATACAGAAAACTTACCAATACAAAGCCACCCTGATAAACACTGTATTTTGAGAATGACCCCCGAGCTGTGTGTACGGAATCAGACCAACAATCTCTCTCGTATACCAGCTAGTGTGGTTAGCCACTGCTTTCGTCCTAATGGCCGGAACCACTAATTTAGGTAGAGGTGAGCACAAGCACCTGTCAGAAGGAGTCCATTATAAAGCATCACTTTCAAAAGCTCTATGCAGTCTGTGCTGCTAGCAAGAAATAGGTCCATAAAGGTTGGGTTTCCGCTGTTCTTCGCGCTGCATCCTTGATTGCAATCATCTCCCGCAGGTCATAACCCCAGCACCTGGATCTCTAGACACGGGAAGAGTTCTTTACTTCTGGACTTGAAAGGATGAGACAGGGATTGAGTCAGAATGGCTAATCTCATGTGGGGACTGAGGGGTACGTAATATACCAGTTTTCATACAATTTAAATCTAACAAGCATGGCGATCATTGGGTGGAATTCTGATACCAGAATTTAGCAATAAACCTAAACCAACATTAGGAGGAAGGCTTCCATTGCATGTGGTCCAGATTCTCTGACCAGAAGCTACCGCTGTGATACAGAAATGTTGTTTCCCATTACCTATGAGAGAATTGCATTATCATTTCAGAGCTTTTATGACTTTAGTCGAAGTTCTTACATCTAACAGAATCAAGCCCAGTGGCTGAAATATTAGATAACCAAATGATGTATTCTGAATGGCTTCAAACTTAAACTATACAAATCTCCATCACCTTTTTTTTTTTAGTTTTTCAGGTGGAAGGGCTTGTTCTCTCTAAGGTCATTCTTTATATTTTCCTTGTTCAAGTGAAATCAATAATGTAGTACTTCCAGTTTTTGTTTCTTGAAAATGGCCAGAGAAATTTGCTTTCTGATTGTTATAAGGTCCAATTCCTTCTGGACCTTTGTGACATACTTTCTTCTTTTACTACTCTCTCTCTCTCTCTCTCTCTCTCTCTCTCTCTCTCTCTCTCTCTCTCTCTCTCGCACCTAATTCAATGGCAGAATTTTCTTTTCTCCTTTGTGACTTTGATTTAACCTTTCAAAAGCCTTTGTCTCATTCAACTTTGTTGTTGAAGAAACACCAATTTTGTCTTGCCCTCTCATTTAATCGATTAACATAACATCTAGCTAAGTTATTTCATGGTGATAACACATGGAACTGGTGGGAGTAGAATACAGAGAAATAGCAGCCCGGATTCCCAGAGACATTTGTGGGTGCCCTGGCATCTGTCAGTGTGTTTCATAGAGAGAGAGGTGGCTCATTCCAAGAAGTCCTTGGCTTTATATCTGTACATGTTCAAAACTCACTTCATTTAATGGATTCTGCTTCGATTGCTGCCTACCTGTATGTCCTCCACAAAACACTGTCCACCAGCTTTGTTAACCCTGGAATCATTTTCCTTTATCTGGCATCTTGGTTTTACAGTGTTCTTGCTGGGAAAAAAAAAAAAAAAAAACCCCACGTGTTCCAGCTCTATTCTTTCTTGCATAGAGTGCTATTGAGGAAGATTATATAATCTACCCTTTGGTAAGAAGAAACATTTTTTGAGAGGAGTCTGAAGTGGAAAATGCTCCTGGAGGCACTGCGGTGCCCTGTTCTTGTCTGTGGAACACGGTTTCCTGTACACCTGCTTTATCTCAGGCTCAGCTCCAGGGGACCAACTCTGCCTGAGACGGACATTTGTGAACAGTAATGAGGAAGCCTTTTCAGGAGAAACTTGTAAGGAAGTGAGTGGGGAAGCGGGATGGAAAAGAGAAAGAAGCAAAGCAAGGACGTAGCTTGAGTGGAAGACTCAGTCTTATCCCCACGGGAACGCCGGACCACAGAATGTCCCTTGCCTTGAAGTCACCACTGGGATGGGGACTTACGGAAGGAAGGTAACTCTGAGAATCACTTCCATCACCTAAGGGTACTCCTCCCAAGCAATGAGAATCCTGTGACCGGATAGCCGCCGCTGAGTAATGCATGCACGAAAACTGATCCCAGGGCATCTGGACAGGTGGTTACTGAAGTAACCAACTTTAATTGGCCCAAACTTATATCTCCCTAGATTTTCTTGCTCTCACCTGTCTCCTGGGCCCTGAACTAGTTGGACAAAGAAAGACCCCACTTGAATGACGTGACCTCATTTCTAAGCAGCAATAGCTGACCCTGCCTCTCCTGGGGACATCCATTTCAACATGTCCTTCCCACTGTACCTACCACAAGGGGAGCTGCGGCAGCTAGACCCAGACATGACCCCTAGAGACACAGCTGCTGTGCTTTCCCCTGCCCCGTATTTCCAGAAAACAAGGTATGATATCTACCTTCCTTAGTGGCGTTCTCCAGGGGCACAGCCAGGAAGAACATGGGAGCTGATGATGGAGGAAACCCATCATCAACGCCTTTTTCACTCCTCCTCTGATGGGTTATTCCGATGTACTGCGGTTCTGGAGAGAATGGCGGGAGATTGTCCCTGGAGACTGAGCAGGTGGTGGTTTTTGCTCTAAAGTTGTAAACCAGCAAAGCTCTCTTCTTGTTTCACATCTACTTTCTTTCACTCTCACTGCTAACCCCTCCCCACATCTATCAGCAAATACAGTATTCTTAGCCTGGTTTCCAAAAACAAACAACAAGCCAAGAACTCCATCTCCCTAAAAACAGAGCAGCCTGAAGCAAAGATTGTACCCCTAGAGATTGAAGGTTTCAACCCAATATATTCCACACTTAAGGGGTAGGATTCACTAGAAAACATCGGGGAAGATTTTTTTTTTTTTTTTTTTTTTTTAGTC
>RJWH01001282.1:0-65126 GCA_004363575.1 Solenodon paradoxus | reverse complement strand
ACCCAGGAAGCTGCTCTTCCTAGTTCAGAAAGTGAATCTGCATCATGCATGGAAGATAAAACAGTCTTCTTCTTCAAAAGGGAGGTTTGATGCTCTGGGAACTCTGGTCATGTCTAGGCCAAGGGTGGTCCCAAGGCCAGGGCAAGTCCGGATTATTACTGATGCAGGCTAGAGAATCTGACCTGAACACCAGGATGTTTGTCATCACTGCCCCCATTAGTGCTGGTGGCCGCTGTCCATTTGGACTGTGGCTATTAAGATGGGCACAAAGGCAGCTGTTCTCTTCTCTTTACTTGATGCTTGCAGAATGGGCTCAATTTGCTCTTCTGTCTGATTAGTCTGAGCATCTGGATTCTTTTTGCCATGTTCCATTACAGAGGCTGCCTCGCTCTCAGTTTCTCCCCCACATCTGGAATCCAGCCAAAATGTACCAGAACAAGATGCTTCTAACATTTGAGCCCTTTTGTAAGGGTGCTGATTGCAACTTGGATATAACTTCAGTTTAATCCAAGGTGGAAGATTTTTTGCTGCTTGGGGGAGTGGGGAGAGCAGGGAGAAGGAAATAAATATCTAAAAATAAAAATTGGGCATAAAAATAGGGCCAAATACTCATTAGCTGCCTCACTTAGCTGAAGGCTGAAATTATTTCAACAGCGCTAAATCAAGCATTTGTGTAGAAGAGGTTGAATATGTTTTTTATTCATAGTACTTTATCTTAGATGATAAATGGACTACAGTAATTTCATTTTATTCAAAAGACATGAATTAAATCCTTCTCAAGAACCTGGATTTTGCTCATGCTCACACTGACCCTTGAATGGGAAGCACTTGTCACAAGCGTTTTGGAACGTAGGTTGTGGGCTGTGGGGGAGATGTGGAGGGTCAGGCCAGACCAGAACCAGAGTACAAAAGCTTGGTAGGTTAGAATTAAGAATTTGGATGAGTGTGATGGGAAATATATCACAGAATGTTTAAATTATGTTAAAATGGACATTTAAAAATATGCCACTTGACTGTAGTGACTGTACGGAGACATGAATTAAAAAAACTGTGGCCTCCGTTCAGGTTAGAGATGATGGTGACTTTGGAGTGGGATGGGAGTTGAAGAGAACACTGCAAATAACGGTATTTTATCTAATCAATTAACAAGACTGGTTAATGGAGTGGCTATGGGACGTGAGGGAACAGAATCATCAAGGTACTCTATTTCTGGCCTAAGCAACTGGGAAGATTTGGTATCCATTATTCAGATGAAGACTGGAAGAGGGGGAGTGTGTCCATGTGGTTCAGGTGACTCGGACACTGGCGTGCAGACCGTGTACAGTCCAAGGACCTGAGTTCGCGACCTGGGCCAGGGTGAAAAACCCAAATAAAGACACTTCTTCCTTCTTTCCCTTCCTTCCTTAAAAAAAAGAATGGAGGAATAGGGTGGTTTTGCTGTCTTTTTTTGTTTGGGGCAGGGCATAGAATGATGGTAAAGGAAATAAAGCAGAAATAAAGGATTCATGTTAACTCTGTGATGCCTGTAAGGAATCTAAGTGAACAGGTCAAGTCTGTGTTGAATATATGAGCTTGACTTAGTAGGTAAGTATGAGAATCCTTGATTTACAGGTTGGCCTTCAGTATCGTGGACTAGAGACACACACCTAGGGTGGGAGTATAAAGTAAAAGACCTGAGAACATTCCACATTTCCATATCAATATGACAAGCAGAGTAAAAGACTAAGGAGGAATAGCATTGTGGAAAAATGAGAACATAGTAATCCAGGAAACAAGTGCAGAGTCTTCAGTAAGGAAAGTACCAGCCAACTATGTTGAATGCTGTTGTGAGATTGAATAAAACGAGGACAATTCTATCTATTATTCATTTTAGCAACAGGGGAATTCTTAATGACATGGACAAGAGTAATTTGTCATGCCATGAGGAGAGAGGCTCAGCGTGGATTGAGGGGGAGATTGCAAAGAGGAATTGGGGGTTTCTACTAGACAATCATTCCAAGAGAAGTTCACAGAACGGAGAAATAGGTAGTTGATCAACAGTCAAACGGTATTTTTCTCTCCTGTTCTTAAAATGGGACCTATTAAAGCATTTGTACTCATATTGAGCTAGTAGAGAGAAACTGATGATAGAATAGAAAGGGAATCACAACATGAAAATTAATTTCTTTTCTATTATTTTATTCATTGATTCCAGTCCTGTGTCGCAAACCCAGGTCCATGGATTTTATAGCCTGTGCTTTAGCTGCCTGAGCTATGGGGGGCTGGGGCGTGTGGAACAAATTTCTTGAGCGAGGTAACAGTGAAATGTTGGCTTTGGATAAGAGCAAAAGGAAAGGTAGAAAGCATGGGCGCAGCTGTTACTGGGCCGGTTAAACTGGTGATAGAGGGATGAGGAAGGAAACGTCCAATATTATTTGTAATGAAAGCTAAAATAAGAGCATCAGCTGAAAGGGAAATGGGAAAAGCAGATGTTGAACCTTTCAAGTAAAGGTAGCATATGCTGGAGTCCTAATGCACAGTGGGAGGTAAAGGTGTATTGGGCAGTAGAGATGGCTGCTCCAAAGTTACACTAGCAAGGTGGGTTTGAGTGAAATTTGTCTTGGAAAGAGACTGTTTAAATCTTAAATTTTAAAAAGCAGTTTACACAAAGGCAAAAAGTATTATTATATATTTATGTTTAAGTAGAAAATGAGTTTAATAATTACTTCTAATCCTCTATTCAGAGATAATCATTATAATATATATCCCTTCACACATTATACAAATACTTCCAAAGGAAGAAACATAAAGGTCTTATTTTCAAAACTAACTTATTTTTATAACTATTTCATGCATTTTTATTTTGCCATGCATTTTAACTATTACTCTGACAAATATATCTATTGAAGTGATGACTTTGTCATTTGTTTTCCCTATTTATATTTGTTTATATTGTATTTTTCTAATCTTTATGTAGATATATCTATAATAGAAAATGTATAGTCATATTTTAAAAGACCCTAATAATGCATATTCAAGTAAGGTCATCTTGTATTTAAAATGTAAAAATAAATATATAAATCATTAATCTACCCGATTTATTTTGACTATTTTTAACTACTTTTAATCATTCTTAAATCTTACATCCCATAACAAACTTAGAATACAGTGTTATAATAGTAGAGTTACCAAATGATCTCTTTAAATTTCCTTTTAGAAGTATTAAAAACTCATTATATGCTATTCTTTAAGCAAGGTGTTTTTAAAGAGTAAAAATTACCTATAATTTCATTACCAAAGACCAGTTCTATTTTACTTACTGGAAATTAGGTTGACCGTGCATATATTTTGTTGTCTTTATTATCTCACTTTTTTTTTCGTTTTTGAAGAACTCTTCTATTGACTGTCTTAACATTTACACCATTAGACTTTTAAGAGTATGTTTTCAAGAGCAAAAGATGGCACTGACCGGAGTCATTCCCTGAATACCGTCTTGCCGCGGTGTGAGATTGCTCCAGAGACGACAGGAGTGGAGTTATGCCCGGGATGCTGCCTGGTAAATGAGCTGCGCCTCAGCACCGGGAAGGTCCACAGAGGACAGAGATGCCGATGTTTTCTTTTGGAGGCAGGCAGGTGGGTGTGAGGGGAGCGTGCACAGCAGAGTCCCAGATGTGGGAGGAGAGGAGAACCAGCCCATGGCAGCAGATTCAGCTCCAGTTTACAGAGACAACAAAGCCACTGGCAGCTTTGGCCCTAGCTCCAGAAACAGTGCTTGAAGCACAGCCAGAGTGCTGGTGGGGCAGTGGGAGGGAAGAGCTAGGATTGCTGCAGACACTTGGATGTGGAAATCTCAAAAAGAGAGGCTATAGGGCAATACAACTAGGAACAGAGAGGAGAAGAAATCGCTGTTCCCTCTCTGTCTCTTGGGACTCAGGCTTCAGCAGAGAGGCACTCCAGGGACACAGTCAGAGCTGCTAGACTCAGTTCTGGTGGCACAGAGAGGAAAGCCCACCAAAGTTTGAAGAGTAAAATCAAGTCCCTACTCCTCGCCAGCCAGTAATATCTGGCCTGTTCCTTCACCCTGTGCACTCCCGACCCCCAACCAGAAGTCATTCTCTTCTCCCTGACACAGCAAAAATTACACTACAGAAGCCTGTAAATGACAAAAATAGAGAATAAAACTAGAATGCCTCCAGGTAAAAAAAAAAAAAAAAAGAGCTAGCAGCCATTCAACAAGGGCCCATATCATGGGGAAGAAAATAACTCAACATGCTTTAAAAACACAAGGTATCATGAAAATACAAGCAAATGACAGTTCATCAGAAACCAATGTTGAAAACATGGAGGTTTAGTTTCTTTTAACAGAAAAGAATTCAAAGTGGCAATCACTAAGAAAGTCAAAAGACAGAAAACTCAGAAAAACAAGTCGATGATCACAAAAGTACAATTAAGGAACAGAAGACAGAAATAGAATTTCTACAGAAGAAATTAACAGAAATACAGGACATAAAGGAGGTAATAAATGCAGTCAATAAATGGAAAGTTATGAAAATAGAATAAACCAAATGAAGGAAAGAATTAATGATTTAGAGGATACTAATGTGGAAAGGAGCCAGATGAAAGAAGTGAGAAAAATTAAATTCAAAAAGGTAAATAAGAAACACTCAGAACTACAGAGCTAAATGACACCATTAGAAAGAGCAACATAAAAATAATTGGTATCCCAGAAGGCAAAGAGAAAAAGAAGGGAATATTCAAAGAAATAATCGCTGAAAACTTCCCAGACCCTGGAAAGGAAATGAACATACTAGTCAACAGAACACCCAGTTATAGAAATGCAAAATAACTTACACCAAGACATAATTGTGAAAGTATCAAGA
Source organism: Solenodon paradoxus (assembly GCA_004363575.1). Lineage (NCBI taxonomy): Eukaryota > Metazoa > Chordata > Mammalia > Eulipotyphla > Solenodontidae > Solenodon > Solenodon paradoxus. The sequence goes on along the minus strand of RJWH01001282.1, from coordinate 60,267 downwards.
GGCCAAGACAAAAAATTCTACAGGTGGTCAAGAAAAAAAAGGCAAGTAACTTATAAAGGTCTGCCATCAGGCTGTCCTCAGACCCCTTGGCAGAAGCCCTATGAGATAGGAGAGAATATCTTCAAAATACTACAAGATGAAAATGTCAGCTAAGAATACTATATCCTGCCAAAACTCTCAAATTTGAGGAAGAAATAGAGGTTCTTCTTAATAAAGGCTGAAAGATAATACTGCTACTAGATGTCCTCTACAATTAATGTTAAGAGGATCTCCTATCTAAACCAAAGAGAAGAAACCTTACAAAAATCTAAAAAAGGTAACAGACCAAACCAAAAACCAACAATCAAAATGGCAATCATAAATCATCAAATATCAATAATCACTCTAAATGTGACAGGCTGAACTCACCAATTAGAAGAGACAGAGTGCCTAGATGAATTAAGGAACAAAACTCAACTGTAAGATGTTTGTAAGAAAATCATCTGAGAGCTAGTGACAAACATAGATATAAAGTGAAGGGATAAAGAAAGATATTCCAAGAAATGGTGAACTAAAAGAGCAGAAACTGCTATACTTATCTCAGATAAAGTAGACTTCTAACTAAAGAAGTTAACAAAGGATAAAAAAAAAGCCATTATATTATGATAAAGTGATCAAGTCAACAGAAAGACAAAATATTTACTAGTATATTTGCACCTAATAAAGAAGCTCCCAAATAAGTCAAGCAAATATTAACAGATCAAAATAGAGATATTGACATTAACACAATACTAGTAGGGGACTTTAACACTCTGCTTTCAGTAGAAGACAGATCAGTCTAACAGAATCAATAAACAAGACCCTAAAAGAGCAAAATAGCAAAAAATGGATTAAATAGATATATAGAGAGCGCTTCACCCTAAAATGTAAGGATACACATTTTTTTCAAGTGCTCATGGAACATTCTCAATGATTGACCATATTCTGGGACCCAAAAAAGTCTCAATAAATTGTCAACGATTGAAATCATATTTAGCATCTTTTGGATTACAAAAGCATCAAAAAAAGAGATCAATCAAAAGAAGGAGGAAAGGAAAACTGCAAAAGAGTGGAGAGTAAGCAACATATTACTGAACAATCAAAGTGTAAATGAGAAAATAAAGGATGAAATTAAAAATTACCTGGAGTCAAATGAAAATGAAGACATACAGAATCCGTGGGGTGCAGCAAAAGCAGTAATAAGAGGGAAATTTATAGCAATACGATACCTCGGGAAACAAGAAGAATCACAAATAAAAAACCTAAACCTTCACCTAAAGGAACTAGAAAAAGAAGAAAAAATTAAACCAAAATCCGGTAGAAGGAAGGAAACTATAAAGCTTAGGACAGAAATCAATGAAATAAACTCAAAAAGACTATCCAAAAATCAATGAAACCAAAAGTTAGTTTTATGAAAGAATTAATAAAAGAGTCCACTAGGAAGACTCACAAAAAGAGAGACAGCACAAATAAATAGAATCAGAAATGAAAGAATAATTACAACAGATGCAGCAGAAATATAGTAGATCAAAAGAGACTATTACATACAACTATATGACAACAAATTGGATAACAGAAAAAGATGGACACAATCCTGGAAATGTACAGCATTCCAAGACTGAACCAGGAAGAACTAGAAACCATGAACAGATAACACAAGCAAGGAAATTGAAACAGTAATTTAAAATCTCCCCCAAAACAAAAGCCCTGGACCAGATGGTTTCACCAGTGAATTCTGCCAAACATTTAAAGAATTAATAGAAATCTTTCTTAAATTGTTCAAAAAAAATTAAAGATGGCAAACTTCCAAGCACTTTCTACAATGTCAGTATTACACTGATTCCAAAACCAGATAGACAGCACCAAAAAAGAAGAAAATTACAGACCTATATCTTTGATAATTATAATGTAAAAATCCTCAGAAGAATACTAGCAAACCAAATTATTTGCAAACCAAAAACATATTAAATGTATCATACACCACGATTGGATGGATTTTATCCAGGGATGTAAGGATGTTTCAATAGATCAACTGCAAATCAATAAATATGATATACTACATCAATAAAAAAGTTCAAAAGCCAAACAATTATCTCAATATATGCAGGAAAAAAGCATTTGACAAGATTCAATACCGTTTATAACTCTAAAAATAGGTATAGATGAAATGTACTTCAATATAATAAAAGCTATCTGACACACAGCCAACATTTACTCAATGGAGAAAAAACTTAAGTTTTTCCTCTAAGATCAGTAATAAGGTAAGGATGACTCTTCACATCTTTGGTTAAGTTTATCCCCAGGTATTTAATTTTTTGATGCAATTGTAAGTGGTATTATTTTCCTGAGTTCTCTTCCTGCGCTTTCATTGTTAGCATACAGAAATGCAACAGATTTTTGAATATTAATTTTTATAGCCTGCCACTTTATTGTATTTATAATTTTTAGTAGATTGTTACTCTAGTCTTTGGGATTAGATAGCTAGCTAGCTAGATAGATAAATAGATAGATAGATAGAATGCCATCTGCAAATAGTGATAGTTTTGCCTCTTCCATGGACACTCTTTATATCTTTTTCTTGACTGATAGGACTTGCTAGAACCTCCAGCACTATATTAAATAGTGGTGAAAAAGGGTGGCCATCCTTACATCAAACTAAAAAATTTCTGCACAGCAAAAGAAAAGCATATCAAAACAAAAAGACATCTCATTGAATGGGAGAGGATATTTGCCCATCACACCTCTGACAAGGGGTTAAAATCCAAAATATATAAAATTCAACAACAAAAATACCAATTAAAATGGACAGATGACCTTCATAGACACTTCCCTAAAGATGACAAACAAATGGCCAACAGGTACATGAAAAGATCTACTCTTGCCATTAAGGAAATACAAATCAAAGCAACAGTGAGATATCACCTCACACGTGAAAATGTCTATCATCCAAAAGAAAGGAAACAAATTCTGAAGAGGATATGGAGAAAAGGGAATGCTTATACACTGGTGGGAATGTAAAATGGTACGACCATTTTCAAAAGCAGTCTGGAGATTCCTCAAAGAACTGAGGATGGAAATTCCATATGATTCAGTTATTCCACTATTGAATATTTACTCTAAAACACAACAACACTGATTCACAGAGATATATGGACCGACATGTTCATTGCAGCATTATTTATACTAGCCAAGAGCTGGAAACAACCTAAATGGTCATCAACAGATAAATGAATAAAGAAGGTGTGATACACACACACAGAGACACACACAAACACACAATGAAATACTACACAGCCATCAAAAAGGAGAGATCCTGCCATTTACAACAACATGGATAGACTTGGAGATAATTATGCTTAGTGAGATAAGACAGAAGGAGAAAGACAAGCATCATATGATATCACTCATATGGAGATAATTATGCTTAGTGAGATAAGACAGAAGGAGAAAGACAAGCATCATATGATATCACTCATATGTGTTGTATGGAGATAGAAAGCAAACAAGTGAGCTAAATTAAATAACGACTTAAAAAGAACTAGTTCAAACAATAGACTTTTAGTGGGGGAAAAAGGCAAATCGAAGGGTTCAGGAAAAGATGGGGGTGGGGAGGGTGGCAAACGGGGTAAAGGGGATAAAGTGTATAGTGAAGGGTACAAAAGGAAATAGTGGTAACATATGTATGTATAAATTTGCCATCATGTATACCTCAAACCTAGTTAATGTCAAAATACAATATTCCTTCAATAAACTCAGTAACTTTTTAAAATAAAAAAAAGGAACATTTCCAGGTTTTAATTTATGTGTGATTGTAAATAACACCATAGTTAACACCACTGGCATTTAGTATTAAATTAGTTGTGTGTGTGTGTGTGTGTCTATTCTGTAAAAGCTGTACATGTACAATGCAGAAAAGCTTTTAATAACAGACCAAAAGTATTTTCCAGAATACTACTATTGAAAATACATGAAGTCTTGATCCATTCAACAGCCATTTTTCAGCACCTATTATATAAATAGAAACTGCTTTAGATGTGAAACCTTCTTTTCGAGTTAATATCTTTGCACATATTTAATGATATGTCAGTCTCCTGTGTGTTAAAATATGCATGCTTTTAAAAGGGGACCATACAAGTAAAGATGGTGGTAATCTGATTTTTCTCCCATAACATCTGAAGAACTCCCTTTCATGCCTTGCATCATCTTTTCCAATATCTTGAATGGCTACAGAAGAATCATTTATGTGAGACTATCATTATTTAATCTATAGTATGATACATTATTTTTCAATTCCTCTTTTCACTTATAAAAATGTATTCTTTGCTTTCTTTGGATAGTATAACAGATAGAATCTTCACAAGACATGAAGGCACAGGAAGTGCTGTCTTTATTCCTCATTCTTATACCATTTCTGAGTAGATCGGAAGGTAAGTTCCTTTATAATACACCTTTCTTGATTATTATATAATATAGAATATATACACACAATGAGGGTGGCTATTTTCTCTGTAACCTTAGCATTGCAAAGTTTTCTAAATGATCAGTTAAAAAGGAATAGGAAAAAAATGAGAAATCTGCATGGAGATTTAAAACCGTATGTTCTCTTCTCTACTCTGATAAAGGTCCTTTCTAATCTGTTATCTGCTACAGGTATAAAATCGATAGAAGGCAAGTTGATGGATTAGTTGATTGATTTTTTTTTTTTTAAGTGTAAGCTTGGTGCTTACTCAACACTTGACAGAAGGTTTTATCAGCATCACTTGGTCCTGTGATAGGCATTTCTAATTATCCAATGAAATATTACAGGGGTTTAGTAGAGCAATTAGGGAGAGAAAAACATTCCTTTTATTCCTCACCTTTCCATGCCTTTCAATATAATACCTCCTAGCTCTTTGTACAGAAATAAACCAAATATCTTGGAAGGATAGACATGTATGTGGCAGAACATAAAAAGTCCCAGAAGTGGCAGAGGGAAAAAATACTTTATGATAATTATATGGGCACCCAATTCTCTCATCTTGAGAGGTCTCGGCAAAGGTCAAGAAGCGTTTACTCCATTATTTTCAGGATAAGATTCTTCTAGTTCTGATATCCTAGAATCTGTATGCAGGGAAAAGGATCTCCTTAGCCTATTTTGTGTATTGGTCAAACAAGTTAGATGCTGCCTCTAATGATTGCAAAATGACTTAAGTGTATTTTCTTTGCAAAACCCTTTGTGCAGAGTCTTTTTCATGTCAGCTTCTGAAGTTGACAATACATACGCATACCCACATATGTGTATATAAATTTACATTTATATTCAGAATAATATTCCTTCACAATGTCTTGATTGACTCAGGATACACTGAGAGTGGTCCTAAAACCAAAACAGATGAATTAGTTCATTTCTCCTTTTGGATACTTCTTGCCCATCCTCTCCAGTTTAAGACTAGAGTCTGGATATTCCTAACTGATTTCTAAACCCAGCGTGTCTTCTACATGCTTCAAATATTTCTGATTCAAGCAAACTGTTCGCTGCATTCTTCTAGGTCCTTCTGGCTCTATCTAGCTGGAGAGACTTAATTTATTGTTAGAATAGGTGTTACAAGTGAGTATGTTTAGGGAATAAAACTCAACAGGAATCTTTTACGTACATAACATACATAACTTCCAGCACTGTAACAGACCAGGATCAGAGGAGACATGATATTCTTAATCAAGTCAGGAGCATGGGGGTTTCTATGCCATAGTTCCCTGCTAATTCTCAGTTAGCTAATTTTGTCATGTATTATGCATACATTTTTGCCCAAAAATTTGTGAGGGAAAAATAAGGATGTGCATTACACATGGGTAGTATTAGGTATTTATATAAATGTTTTTAATTATTTTCTTGTATCTTGCATCTGTTCTTGTGTTTTGTAATTATTTGTGACATGAAATTTCTTGTACCATAATATATTAATGCTAAAATTCCTTTATAATACAAAGGAAACCAAGTATCTAAACATAAACAAGTAAAACTTTGAATTAAGACATGAAAGTGAAAACTTTTTTTCCTGAAAGTACATGACAAAATATAGTACATTGACTCAAACAGGTATTCAAGTAAAATGGCAGCAACTCAAAACACAGCTTCATGGCTCCTCTTAGAAATTAGTCTGGCAAAGGTTTTTGAGGACATGAACTGTTAGTGGTCAGACTACTGACCTAGGTCATCCTGGTATAACCCCGGATCAGCACTCATCACTAATCCACTTCATAATTAACGTCTCTGCTCTTGATTTTAGATACATTCATTTTACATAAATTCTCCAGAGATATGAGTACTGGGAGCGAGCAAGTAATCATCGGAAGACTTGGTGAAGATGTTATTCTCCCTTGTACATTTGAGACTGAATCCAACGTTGTAATTCACTGGCATCAAGACCAACAATCTGTTTACGCATACTATAAAGGCACTGACAATTTGGAAAACCAAGATCCAAGATACACCAACAGGACAGCCCTCTTCAACAGTGAAATTCACAAAGGGAATGCCTCCCTATCTGTCAGACAATTAAACTTTCTGGATGAAGGAACTTACCTCTGCTACGTGGGAACACCATCTAGAAAACAAAGACACAAAGTGATACTAAAGATAGGAGGTAAGTGTGCATGTATACAGTTTTGTAGAATGGAATAGTGACGTCATCTTATGTTTTCCTGAAATGTCATTTTTTAAATTTAATATGCTCTGGGCTTTTAAGACAATGAATATGAATCTACCTCATTATTTTTAATGCACAGGATCTCAAAGTATAGACATGCTATAGTCGATACACCCATCCACCTGTAGGTAAATAGGTATTTCCAGGACTTTTACATTACAAAAATAATGTGATGAACATTCCTACATTTACTACTGGGTAATGATCTGAAAGACAAGTATCAGAGTAAGATTTTAATATATCACTGTCACCAACAATATAAGGATATCCATTTTCTCCTGTTCTTATTAGCATATATTAATTTTTTAAAAATGCTGTCATTATGATGGCTATAAATCTTGAAATGATTAACTTAAAATTTATTTTTAAAATTAAGCATTTTTAATAGTAACATTTTTTTGTTCAGAATACTATATTCATTTTAGGATATTGAAATTGCATCTCAGCCTATATTTTACACCACATCCACCACCAAAATTAAGGCTACCTTTACCAATAATTTTTTCCCTCTTTCCTTCCCTTCCCACATCCTACTGCCCCATAACCACAGTCCTGGATCATGATTAACTCTTTTGGGATTTGTATGTTCATTTGGTTCATTTAATTATATTTCATACATGAATAAATTCATCCTGTATTTGTTTTTCTTTCTGACTTATTTCACTTAACAAGATCCCCTCCCGTTCCACAGTTCCATCCAGACTGTTGCAAAGGGCACAATTTCATCTTTTTAAATAACTGCATAGGATTCCAATGAGAATATATCTATATTGATATCTACATCTATCTACTATCTCTCTATGTCACAGCTTTTTTATCCAGTCACATGTTGATGGGCATTTAGGTTGTTTCCATTTCTTGGTGACTGTGAACTGTGTTGCTATGAATTTTTTTTTTTTAATTAAAGATTTTTTTTCTGATTAAAGATTTTGTAACATCTGGTATGTGCCCAAGAGTTAGACTGTTGAATCAAATGATAGAGCCATTTTTATTTGTTTGAGAACTCCCCATGCTGTTTTCCAAAGAGGTTGCACCTATTTGCATTCCTACCAAGAGCGTAGGAGGGTTCCTTTTTCTCTACACCTCCTTCAATACCTGCTTTTTCCAGTCTTCATACAGGCCATTTTCGCAGGTGTGAGATGATATCTCACTGTAGTTTTTATTTTCATTTCTCTGATGGTGAGCAATGTCGAGCATTTTTTCAGCTATCTGTAGGCCGCCTGTGTGTCGTCTTGAGATTATTCACTACTGCCCATTTTTTGAGTGGTTCATTTTCTTTATTATTGTTGATGTGTATGAGCTCTTTATATATTTTGGAGATGAAGCTCTTATCTGATGTATACTGTGTGAATATCTTCTCCAGTTATGTTGGTTGCCTTTTTGTTTTAGTGGTGATTTCTTCTGCCGTACAGAAGTTCTTCAATTTGATGTAGTCCCAATTGTTTAGTTTTTCTTTGGTTTCTTTCGCTGTAGCTGTTCTGTCCCCCAAAGACATCTTTGAGGTTGAAGTCCTGCAGAGTTCTTCCCTCATTTTCTTCTAAGCATTTTTTGGTTTCAAGTCTTATCTATTTTTGGCTAACTTTTGTGCATGGTGATTGAGTGACCTAGTCTTTGGATTTGTGGTGGGTTTTTGGTTTTTTTTTTTGTAGTTGTCTTTTTAGTTTTCCCAATAGTATTTGTTGAACAGACTTTTCTTCATCCATTGGAGGCTCTTGGTACTTTAGTTGTAGAGTAACTGTACATAGAGGGGCCTGGTTTTACTTATAGATTCTCAACTTTATTCCATTGATCAGTGTGTCTGTTTTTGTTCTAGTACCACACTGATGTGATGACGACCACTATGTTTTATAGTTTGAAGTCAGGGAGTATAATTCCTCTGCTGCTCTTTTTCTTCTCTTAAGATACCTTTGGCCAGTCAAGGTCTTTTGTGATTCCTTTCAAACTTCAATATTGTTTGCTCGATTTCTTTGAAAAATGTGCCTAAAATGATGGGAATTGTATTAAATCTATACCCTGCTTTTGGCAGAATGGCCATTTTTACTATCTTTTTTCAACCCATGATCACAGAATGTTATTCCATCTCTTTGTGTTTTCCATTTCTTTCGTTAAGTTTCTGCAGTTTTAATTATAGAGATCTTTTACCTACTTTAGTTAATTCCCAGGAATTTGATCTTTCTTGGTGCTGTTGTGAATTATGTTATTTATTAATTTCTTTTTCCCCTATTTCATTGTTTGCATATAGTAATGCTACTGATTTTGGGTGTTGCTTTCATATCCAGCCACTTTGCTATAATCATTGTTTCCAGCAGTTTTTTTGGTGGAGTCTTTCGGCTTTTCTAGTTATATCATGTTATCTACAAATAATAATAGGTCTTATTTCTTATTCTCCAATTTGGATTCCTTTAAGGTGCTTTTCTTGCCTTATTGCTCTGGCCAAGTCTTCCAGAACTATGTTGAATACTTAGTAGTGACAGGGGAAACTTATTTAGGGGAAGGGATCTCAATTTTTCACCATTGAACTCTTGTTTATAGACCAGACACCCACATTTTCATTGTTCAGTAAGGCCATGAGATTATTTCTAAAATTCTCTCCAGAGAATTGTGTCTCAGTTTATTTTTAAACTCTCCTGAAGAAACAGTAGTACATCATAATATTATATAAATGTGTACATCATTGAAAATCAACCTCTGTATAGATAATACATTAAATTTACCACCAACAGTTCTAGCTTTCACCATTTAACTGATCCCTTACCTGACTGGGCCACCTCCTCCCTCTTCCATAACCACTAATTTGGTTCTGTAGACTGAAAGTGTTTATGGTTGATTTGGTTCATTTGTTTTTTAAAGTTTGTTGGTTGCTAGGTAGTCATACATTTTCTTTTTCACCTTTGCAGATAACCATATTATTTCCTTAAGGGTTTTCAAAGCTTTTGCTTAATTTTGTTTTTTTCTTTCAGTAACTGCCAAATTTAGTTCATAAAGTTGAGATTTTCATTTCTCAAGAATTAAAATAAGTGTTTGTACAGACGGCCTATAAAGAAGCTAATAATGACAGTTCTTCATGTGTCCTTCTGTCTCCCCATAGCTTTTGTCACACCTGTGATGAAGTATGAAAAGAGGAAAACAAACAGCTTCTTAATATGCAGTGTGCACAGTGTTTATCCTCGTCCAAGAATCACATGGCAAATGGACAATATACCCATTTTTTACAGCAGTCTGGAAGAAAATGATGCTTTGGGGTCTTTTAATATTAACAGTACAGTAGATATTACAGGATCAAATTCATCTTATGAATGTACTATTGAAAATTCATTGCTAGAGCAAACATGGACAGGGAGATGGACAATGCAAGGTAGGTGCCACAGAATTCTCTACTTACATGTGCTATGTCAGAGGCTGGGAGGGAATAAGGATTGATTTATGGGAAAGGAAACAGAAGAGGAAGAAAATGTATTGATGGTGATTAGAAAACTGGAGTCCCAGATTTAATACTGATTGACCGTGTTACCTTAAACAACCATTTTTACTTCTGAGCATTAGTTTCTCATTGGTAAAGCAGAACTCTTACCTTGATAGGTGTTCATGAGTCTAAGGAAAACTATTATGAAATGGGAAGTCATAAATCTATTCATGAGCATGACTATATTTCGCTATGGTTCATTCTCTAAATTGATTTTCTACCTGCACTGTACTTTAAAATATCAGACAAGAAAGAAAGAATATTCACCTGCTAGCAGGTCACAATCTCTAATTCTTAACAATCTTTCACTTATTGGTATTATTGCTTCTGTTTAGTCTCTTTGACTGGTATTAGCCCATTAATCTTTTCAACACCTGTACCATAGCATGAGCAGTTTTAAACACTATTTTCTCTTCATTTATTCCAATAAACCTGAATTCTGATCAAATTTTCTATATATAATCTATTGATTAAGAAAAGATTAAGGTGAAGAAAAATTAATTTAACACTAACTTATTCAATTCCAAGGAAAATTGATTGGTATTTATCTTTACTTTATCTTTACTTCTTGGTCTTCTCTTGCCCTGAGTTTCTTATTCTTCCTATAGTGGTAAATTATGAAAAAAAAAAAAATATATATATATAGCTCCAATAAAACACTAGAATGGTTGATTCACCACCTTGCATAATGTGAGCACTAAAGGAACAGGAATCCATTGTTCACTTTTCATCAGCCAGGTCCCAATAGAAGCAAGAAATATTTAAAGTGTGATAGAAAATTCTAAGCGTTTTCTTAGGAAAAGCATAATTTCTCATGTTTATCCAAAATTGAGTCTCCTGAAGCACCAACTATGCTTTGTTGCTCTCATGTGTGACCTTAAGAAGGATCCTTATTTATTTCTAGATCCACTGTATGTAGTACAAATATGTAAAACAAACTTGAAACGAAACTTCAACTAGGAAGGTATCATTCCAAGGGAGCAATGAATTCTGTTCACTGTGGTTGGGTTTGAATGGGACTGTTACAGACTGTGTGTTTAAGGGAGTTACGTAAGGGCAGAATTTTTTAAAGAGTAGTAGGAAATTCCAGGAGACTAAAGGCATTCCAGGTAAAAACAAGAATCACACTGTGTGCAAAAATAGAGGAGTAAAACTGTCCATATTTGCAGAAGTAGTGGAAATTTCAAAAGATAATCCCAGAAAGGGAGACAAAAACTAGATCAAAGTTCTTCCATTTTGCTAAGGATTGTGAACCTGGAGGTGGGGGCGGGGGGTGGGGGCACAGCAAAGAAGGATTCAAAGTATCAACTTGATTTTTATATTTTAATTTTTATGGAAGGAACATTATAATATCATAGAGACTGAAAGTATGCAGCAGCGTAAATCAACATCTGTATATTTATTTTCTTCGTTTACCATCAATACAATTCTATCCTTCATTTAATTGACCCCTTTTACCTGACTTGTCCAACCCTGTCTCTTACCTTCTGGTAACCACTAATTTTATTCTAGACTAGAAGCTTATTTTTTTTTTATTTGGTTCATTTGTTTGACTTCTCCATATACTACATATGAGTAAAATTATATGATGCCTGTATTTTGCCAGCTGATTTATTTCACTAAGCCTAATTCACTCTAGATCAATCCATGTCATTTTAAATGGCAGGATTTCGTTTTTTTTTTTTAATAGCCACGTAGTATTCCATTGAGTAACAGACCACATCTTCTCTATCCACTCATCTGTCCATGGGCACTTAGGTTGCTTCAAGTTCTTGGCTGTTGTAAATCATGCTGCAGTGAACATGAGGGAGCATAACTCTCTCTCAATTCCTGTTTTTTATGTAAAAATCCGGAAGTGGAATGATGGGATCACATGGAATTTGCATTCGCAGTTTTTTTGAGTACTCTCCATATGGCATTCTATAATGGTTACAAAGGGTTTTCTTTTTCTCTACATCCTCACCTATATTTGTTACTTCTGACAGAGCTCAGTCCCGTGGGGGATTACCTGCATACCACTGGAAATACATGCAGGAAAAGACTTTGTCCAGAAAGAGATTAAGAAATGGTTCTGACCCTAAAAAGTAATAGACTAGTAAAGAACAGACAGTGACAAGAGAGAAATCCTGGAGAACACCAGACTATAAGAAGTGAGCTGCTTAAGAATTATGCTTAGTGAGATCAGAAGTCAACAAAGGAACAGTTAATGAAAAGTAGATGTTAATGTTAACAGAAGACCATGAGTTGAAAAGACTGATAACTGATTGTCACATTCAAGAGTGCTCATACTCAGTTGTAAGAGCTAAATTCTAGATATATTACCTTCCTAAACTGACCTAGGATTGGGTCTCTTTGAAATCCTAAACTTAACTTTAGTTGGAAAACTTTCACATAGTGGTAGCAACGCTTTGATTTAAAAAAAATAAAAAGCCCCACAACACAAATATCTAATTGCTTCCCAGAAAAGTACTATCAAAGCTATTTTAGATACATTTCTAACTGTAACTTAAATTATTTGAAAATTTTATTTTCATTTGTGTCCTTTTTGATCCTGTTGTTAGATGAACTTCATAAAATGGAAAGTGAGCGCGCTTTACTCTCATGTGAACTTGCAAACAGTGTTTCTCTACTAAATGAAGACTTCACAATCAATTGGTTCAGAGAGGAAAATGGAATTTTCTCCAACCTGGCTTCCTTTCAGAGCTCCTCACAAAATCCAAGCATCACTGAAGCTAGACTTTTATTGAACAAGGAGCTAATAAACCCAAGTGACTTCTCTTCCACTTTGACAGAACTGAGAGTTTCAGATAGCGGGGACTATTTATGTAATATTTCTTCAAGCAAATATACTTTACTCACCATCCAAACACTGCATGTAGGTAGGTGACAGGGGGACGCTGTGTAATGGGTTTGGGCTATAGCAATAGAAGTTGTGACTATCAAACAGGGAAATGAGGTTGGCATTTAAAGGATATTTTGATTAGTATTTCTGAAAATGTCACCTATAGAGACATTTATTCAAGATGGTAGACAACCTCTTTTCCTTCAACCACTCATAAATCCTGCATTGGAAAGAAAAATTACTCTTACAAGATTTCCTTTTTAGGGTGTCAGGGGTCCAGAAGAGAGGGAACCTACATATTTTGGTGACTTATAGGTTAGACTTCTTCAATTCTTGCTTGCCACTGTGCCTATATGTATTCTAGGACCTGGAGTTTTGAGAGTTGAGGCTGTAGGCAGAGTAGGAAGTTAGAACTGAGTCTCTGGTGGATGCTGGGAGACATGGTCTATGAACCTGGTGGAAACACTCACCAAAGAAAATTTGAAGCATTAAGCATATCCTTGAGTCAGTTCATTATTTTTTTATCTCTACTGATAACTGCCATAAATATTTCAAATATTTCTAGTCTACTACTGGAATATGTGCTTATGAAAGTAACTTCCTAGGTGAACTGGTTGAGACCACGGTAACTTTCTATTCTTTATTATATTTGAGTCAGTGGAACATATGCTTTACAAATATTTCTATCATTTTAGTTGTGAAAATTAGGGATAATAGATTTGGAGTTTTGGTGATTTCTATGTAATAAGATTTGAACCTAAGAATACAGTGTTGTCCTTAGATCAAGTGATCTTCAAGTAGATAGAAGGTTCTGGACACCAAGTGATAACTCCCTTTGTAGAACTGCCATGTTGAAAGTACTGAAAACTACAATGAATCTGACACTCCTCTTTTTCTCCAAAATAAGTCAGTTTTATGTAAAATACAGTTATGCTTAAATTCTATTTTTAAATGTTGCCTTATTTTCCTACAATCCAAAATGTTAGATTCATTTGGAGTCTAGGAAAATAATCAGGAAAAATGGCCTGAAGATTGCATATGGCACCTCTTGCAAACCAGAGATGTCATTTTCTGTTTAAACAATGTGAAGCACCAGGCTCATTCTATCTCTGACAAAGAAAAGAAGTTTTCCAGAACTTCTCATCTCCAAGTAAAAAATGGCCAGTTGAGACTGCCCACACTATCCAACCTCCACCCCAAGAAGAGGCCCTAGCAGGACAGAGACCAGGACAAACAGTATGGCACCTAGACATTCCTTGTTCAGGAAACTTGGTTTTATACTGAATGTCAATTCTACTCATTACCATACCCAGGAAGATGCTGCAAGGTGCTCCTGAAAAGGAGGTCCAGATGGAGGCGACTTTACAATTTGAGAGTCTAGAGCTGCAAAATCAAGTTTGCACTGAATTGAATTCAATAATTCTTACTAAATTTGGCTACTGAACCAATATGTGACCTGGGGCAAATTTCTTTAGAAATGGGAGGAAACTAAGGGTCATCTAGAAGAAGCAGCTATACCTTGCAGGATTTTCTTCAGGAGAAAATGATACATATAAAAATACTTTAGAAAGTCATTCTTTAGTAGAAAATAGATCACAGGATTGGCAAGGTTCTGATTTTGGTAACTCAAAGTCTCCATGTTTTTACCTTCTTGCTTTCTACCTTCTTTCGATAGGAATGAAAGCAATTCTAGTTCCCACCGCAATGATGGAAAAAGTTCAGGCTTTTCCATTTATTCATGAGGATCTCCAAGGACTGTGCTGTCTTAGTAGTCACCTCCCACCCAAGACCATGGCTGCTCCTCACCTCTCTACTCCTTGGCACTATTCCTCTAAGAACCCAACTTCTCCAAGGCACTACTTGACCCACTTTGATCCAAGGAGAAGGCTGAACAGAAGCTACTTTGTAGTCATTATTATTTATAAAAGTGTATTATTTCTCATTTTATAATATAAAATAGAAATTTTAAATGCACCATAGAGGCATCACCTTTCAAGTTTTCAGATTCTTTATCTCTGACTCTTGGCCTCACCAAGCCCTACACTGGGCAATAATACAGTATTGGCTGGTTTCCCATAATAGAGTCATTGAGACTGGGAAGTAATTATGTTCATGAATAAGTACCTCTGGTTCAGACAGGGCTCTTGGTCATATCTGAAATCAACATTTTTTTTTTTAACAGTAAACATTCTATTCACTGACATATTTGCTTTGACTTTGTGGTAATTTGTCTTCCAGCTTACTGACTTCATTTTTTATTTAGAACCACATCAAGGAATAGCTGCCTGGGTCATTGTCGTGACTGTCATGGCTGTGGCGATGCCTGTGCTCACATCGATAATATACGCAATCTCGAAGTCACCAAGATGCAACTCAGGTATCGTCTCATGAAGGATTTGGGCTCTGTCTCTGACTGTGCAGGTAGAAACATAACAAAGATGACAACAAGTAAACACCTTACTTCCGGCCATGTGAACTGATCTGAGTTTCCTTCAGAGTTTGGAAAATGTCTCTGAAATTTTTAAAAATGCTCCCACCCTTTCACTTAACTATTGTACTTACAGGAGCTGACCCAGAGTGAAACGGTCAGACATACCAGGCTATCCACAAGCACTGATGCTGTGGCATTGGGATTACTTCATTTTCCTGCTATGTCAATAAATAGGGGATTAATTAAGTTAATTGAAAATGAAAATGTTATTTAAATAGTGTTGTTTGTTTTTTACTCAGGTAGAGAATAAATTAAATCTGGCAGTAAATGAGACTCAGAATCAGCCCAATTTTCTGCAGTGAAAAATAGCTGGGAAGAAATAAACTTTACATATGATTACCTTTGGAGACAAGGTATCCCTTCTCCATCACATACCTGCCCAGGTGCTTCTATTAAGTGTGAATTTCCAAATGTCCCTGGGCTCTGTCTTCTAGCTTTGTCTATGGCTACTGCTGTTCAAAAAAGCCTGGTCCTTTTGGGAGCCATTTTATTTTCATCTATGCTCAACTTAAATACTTTTTCTAAATTTTCTATAAGACTGTATGACTTATGTTCATTTAAGTACTTATAATAACTTAAAATATGATGACAGGCTCACAGGACTTTTAAAGGACTCTCTGATCAACATAATTCAATGTAGGAAAAGCTTCAGATCGATTTATCTTCATATTTCACAGACTAGGAAAGCTAGAAGACAAGAAGTTAACTATGTAGGAGTGTGAGGCAGACTTACACATACCAGCTAAGTGGACCCGGCTAACTAGTAGCAGAGGTAGAAGTAGGCCCCAAGAAACTCTTATTCCATCATCCCCCTGAGAAGGTATGTCCTGTGTGTCCTGGGAGGCTGAGATTGATCCCATCCTAAAGTTAAGAGATTTGGTTAGTGAAGGTAAGATTTTAAGGCAATTCATCAACTCCAGTTGGCTAGTCCCGTTACTTGCTATTGCTGTCCCCTAGCTGCCCAGAAGGAGAAAAAAAATGGAAGGCTTCAGGCAGTCCAGTTTGTTCCCTGAACGCCATCCCTGGTCTAACCGAATGAAGCTGTGATTGCTGGAGGATGAAATGATAGGAGAGGGGGCATTCCATACCATTCAAGAGTTAGTTTAGTTTCTCTGTTGGAAGTTTGCATAATCAGATCCCAGCTGAAAACACGGTGCACTCGAAACTGTAGAAAGGGGACCCCACAGAAGATACTACACTCCCCCAGAGCAGGCAGCAGCTGATCTGATAGCAAACATGAACCTGAAGGGACAAGGGGGAGAGAACATTCTCAACACTGGAAAACAGAAAATCCCCTAATACCAGCTGCCCTCAGAGGAGGGTGACCTTTACTCAAAAGACACACAGATCAAGGAGATCTTATAGGAGAGGAGCTGGAAGAATATATACCTGATTTTACTCCTCCTCTCCTCTGATCTCCACCCCACCTGGAAGTCAGAAAGAACAAAGAGCTTTCACCTCCAAATCCTTCAGAAGAACATTCCATGGTAAAGAGAGGTATGGGTGCTGATTCTGGAAGAGCAGATAAAGTGTCAGCAAGAAATCGATCAGGGTGTTGTAAGAATACTCTCTAATTCTGTAGTGAGATGGGTTGAAAATATATTTCAAGCTGTTCTACAAAAAGCCACGAAACCTAGCCTACCTCCAGGTCTCTGGTTGTAGTTTCTTATGATTATGGTTCATGTTTTTTTCATTCCCTCTTCTGTTATTCTATTTTCAAATGCCCTCAGTCCAGGATATGTATAAGCATAAGGGCCAGGTTTTAGCAAGGCCCAAAAGAAGAGCCTCCCTTGAGAAGTGCCAGGGTACCCCCTTGTCTTAACCATCACTCTGAACTCCGCCATCACCTGCTTGGCTATTTCCCTTAGGTAACAGTTGGTCGAATTCAGGCCAACAATCCTAGTAGCCAGGAATGCCTGGCCTGGTTGTACTGCCTTTATCCCTTCTTCCCCCCTTTTACAAAGCACTTGAATCAGAGATTAAAATGTCCTGCTCTTGTTTCTCATGGGTTATTTCTACACTTACTGCAGTTGCCATGTTGTTTGCTGGAAGAAAGATAGGAAAGGGGAGAGTGACTAAGGGGCTCCTAACTACAATGCAGTTAAAATAAGGGAGAATTTGAGTGTTCACAAAGAGAATTTTTTAAAGTGTGTTCTTTTTCTTTTTTTTCCTGTAGGAAGGAGAAGCAAAGGTGGAACTGACAATGCTAGGGAAGCTGGCAATGAAGAAGAGATCATGGTAAGGTAGTTGCTTTGCCCCACCGTTACAGTATAGGAATGCTACTGTAAACATGTAATGGAAGTTTTGAGTGCTTCACACATCATCATGCAAGATTTTTATACAGGAAGAAAAAAGGGAGCGTGGGAGATTGCACGATAATATAAAAAGAAAAAATACAATTAGACTTTTCCCCAGTACCTATAATTAAACAGGTTCTTCCTGCTTAAATAAATGGTTGCTCTTCTCATCCCCTATTGTTATTTATAAAGCAGATCTCAAATGACACTAATCATACCAGGGGGTACCACTGTCCTTATTCTTCTGATGGAAACATGAGATTACATGGAAATGGAATCTCAAAGAAGTACAAAGAAACATGGTCAGATAAAGTAGAGAAAAGCAGACTCCAGTTTCTGCCCAGATTATTGACCTTCCATTCTATTCCTGCCACTTCTAGGTTCCTTAAGAACTGATGGTTCACTTAAAAATCACAGTTTGATTATATGCTTCCTTTTTGCTATATACATCTTATTATTTATGAATTCCATTAGTCAGAATATAAGTAGGAACAAGCAAATAAGTAAGAGCAAAGAGTGAGGTGAAACTTGTTTTTCTACTTGTTAAAAACTCAGGAATATGGAGCCGGGAGATTAAAATTGCTAAGACGCAGGCTTCATAGCCACTTATTTTGAAACTGTCTCATATGAATCTCCAATTACAGATGTAAATAATAGCTTAAAGCTCCCCTTCTCAATAACAAAAGCAAAATAAATCATTATCACCATTACTTCAGATTAAAATATCATTCTGACTTGAACAACTCTTAGCATCTATTTTCCTTGGTCCTAGTCTCTTTCAAAGCTTTCAGCCGCAACAGGAAGTGAAGACAAGACTGACAAGGAGGAAACATCTGCAATGGCTTGCTGCCCTCCCCTTTCTTCATCAAGGATTCCAGCCAATAGTTGCAAAGACTTGTAGCCATTTTCTTTTCCAGGCTCACGCGCTCTGACCCTGCTGCCACAAGGTGATAAATGACTAGATGCCAAGAATTCCCAATTCCAATTCAATTTAGAATTCTGTCATTCATTTTCATTCCTGTTGTCATCAGCCCAGGAGACCAATGAAGTTTCCACCAGGAACTCCTAAGAAATGTATCACTCAGGTATTTCAAAATCGGATCAACTAATGATGGATGAGAGAGCAGGTAGGAACAGAGGTCAGGTTAGTGAGAAACGGAGCCTAAAAACCAAGGCAACTGATTTGCAAAGGGATGATATTCTTGTGTTATACGCATATTATGTCAGATTTATCAACTCAGTTTAGTATATGGTGAGTCACAGGCATCTCAAAGAGCCAGAATTTCAGCATTTCCAAGACTGCCTGGGTTAACTTACACAGTTGACATCTCTGGGGTTGGAATGTACTTTCCAGCACAAGGTTTGCAAAGCTGAATGATTCTAACAATGAAGGTAATTTGATTAACTCTTCTGCCTGAATTGTCATGTTGTTAATCAGCCTTCCAATAATTTTAGATTTCCATATACATTTTTTTTTTTTGCAAGGAGAGAACAGATAACAACTTTGCTCACTTGCTATAGAAATTATATCTGTGATCTTGTCAACCAAGTTTTTGGCTATATAGTGTATAGAAAAAAATGCAACCGAATTGTGGTGGTAAAACCACCTGATTCGATTTTCTCTATCTACCGGCCCTGACTTCACAATTCTAAACCTTGTAAGCTCTAATGTTATGATGGGCATTCATGAAGTATTAACAGGAAAATTCCATTGAGATAATGTTTAAGAGCCTGACATCTCTGCCTCCCAGTAATCACAGTCCCCTTTATGCAAATCAGGTCCAAGTGAGAGAATATAATTTTAATAACAAGTTACAAAAGTGGAAATGTATGTTACCAACGTGAAGTTTGGTAAGTCTGATTTTATGAGTTTGTACAGGGGAGGTAGATGGTAACATTCAGGTTTCAGGATTGGCAACCTGACACAGCAAGTTTCTAAGCAGAAGTTTTGGCTATACGGATGGTTTCCGGATGATTATTGGCTTTAAGGGTCATTCCAAACTTACTGTTAGGGAAGTGTATTTTATCATTATTCCAGGAAAGAAAGTCTTTTAAAAGTTACCTGTTACATGCTTACATGTTCTATTAAGATTTCACTCATATTTGGAATATAGACAGACCAACAAACCAGATCAAACCAAACCAGGATTTGCATTCATAGACTCAAATTGTGGTTCCCAGAAGGGAAGCCATAGGAGGATGGGCAAAAGTTACAATGAAGGGTTGAACTGTTGGTGATGAACTTCATTATAGACAGATGTTGATTTATAATATAATTTAATGTTGATTATCCACTTGAATGCTTTAAAGCTAGCTCACGTTATAAATATATGTTGCTTCCATAATTTAAAAAAAAAAACAACTGATGTTAAACCAAAACCCACAGCTTTGGATACAGCATCGTTGCAGTTCACTCAGTGATACTCCTCCTCACCCTGCTACCCTGAAAATGGTAGAACTCTAATTTGACTCACTTAGTTCAGGGCAGCCCTGCTTTTCAAAAGGATGAACTTGACCTGAGCCAAGCCTGGCAATGCAAGGAGACCAGTTCAATACAAGCACACGAAGAAATGCAATCAGTACGTCAGGGAGAAAAGTATTCCAGAGGGCATCTGTATTTTAAAAGGGGGGTCCTTGTGTGAGGAGAAAAATGAATCTCAGGAGTCCTCTTGCAAAGACGAGGGGGTTTATTTTAAAAACCAAAAGTAACACATTGAAGATGCAGACAGGAACCAACCTGGCTCCTTCAAGCTGACTGAGTCAGGAATTAGTTTTACAATATGGACAGTAGGAAAATGGACCTGAGAGACAAACAGCTGAGGACAACAGACAACAGGATAGGAATTAAACTTACACAGTTGTTGGCACTGGTGAAGAGCCATTTCCTCTGCATCTGGTGCTGGACCTGAGGTTGCTGCTGGGGTCTGCTCTACCAGTGATCATCAGGAAGATCTGGATGTGGAACACAGAGGAGCTGGAATCCATAAGATCCGACAGGCCTGGGTGCCTATCAGAGCCTCCAAAGTCAATGCCGTGGGCGACGCTGGCCATGGAACTGCAATGGTGCTAGGTCAGGACTGAAGCTGAGGAGACAATGACAGGAGCAGGAAGAGAATTAAAGTCCTGGGAAACTTCACGGGTCTGTGTTAGCTCACCTTTTTAGCGTGGGGCCACAGACTAACCTTCTGGGCATTAAATAAGTAACTGCTTCATAATGGCTCTGGAATCCGGTGTAAATTTCTCGTGACCAACTCTAATCCAGAACTCCACAAAGGAATTCTGGGAAATGCACCTCTAGTTTCTCAACACTGATGCAACACAAAGGCAGGATACTTACAACCTGTCACTGAACTCAACATCTTATAGGAGGAGCTGCCTCCGTGTTTAATGTCTGTACCACATGCAGGCTATTTCTATGTCCATCAGGACGATTTTACCTACAAGCTCAAAGAGGCTAAGTGTGCTTGTCGGTATACCATACTCCAAGTTCGTAAAAGAGACAAAAGTATGTATAGCTAAGAGAAACTACCAACTCCCACCATTAATGACTGAAAATAGATTCATGATGTAAGGATGGAGTCAAGCAAAGTTCAGTAACGACCATTTACCAACATGCTCTAGTCCCCAGGAACAACAGCATTTCAGGATGCCTTCTATGACTATTACTCATTTAGAGACAGATCAGAGAACAAGTATTCATTCATTTCCTTAACTTCAGAGTTTAAGATTCTTGCATCTATTTAATCTCTCCTACAAAGTGAGGAACAAAAGATCCTGCTTATCTCAGAGGCTGCCTTTAATGAAAACTTTTGTCTAACCGTCATATTTAAACAGCTTTTCACACCACATAAACATGTTGTGTTTTGTTTTGTTGTGTTTTTAAGTGTGTGTTTCAAGAGAAACACATTTGGGGGCAGAAAACGGTACCTTCCTGGTATTTCTTGGGTCACTGGCCTTTGAAAGCCAGAGCTGCTTCTTTACCAGCCTGAAAAGGAGATCACTATTCTGTGAGACTTTTCATCAGTGAACACAGGCTTAGAATCAAGCCCAGTTCTTTCCAGGTAAGCAAGTCTCAGCCAACTCTTCATTAGATTCAAAGGGAGGCAGGGAATTGAGGCAATTATGTGCATCACAGAAAGCAGACGCCAGTTACTCAGCCCAAGGGCTGGCTGGATCACTCAATTTTCTGGCCGTCTTGTTTTAACAGTGAAGGCATCACCCTCTTCAGAAGACCCCAAGAAGGGGAAGCTTCTGTAGCCACATCACCAGTTGGATCTCCAGCCCAGACACAAAATTCTGTGGAGAAAACTTTTCCCCTCTTGTTTATAACAGTTGAGAGATTTTCAGGGTTTCCTTCTGTGAAGGGGAAACAATTAGTCACTGCGCTGCCAAGAACAGCTTTCTGATTCTGCTCTAGCCTCTCCAAAGCAATTTCTGTTTCACTCATTTGATTCTTGGTTGTAAATAACTGTGACAAAGTCAGATGCATTACATCTGTTTTGTCAGCCCTTCGACCTCCTGCAGCTGAGAGCCATTGTGACCCATGCGAGACATTTTCCTAAACAAACCCATTACAGGCGGTTGCTGGACAGACTCCGCACACAGGACCTCACAGGCAGTGCCAGAATGCTTCTCACATTAAGGTCAGAGTTCAAAGCACTTAACTGAACTTCTCCACAGGGCTTGTCCTTGACATGGCTATTCAGGCATCAATAGGAAATCTCTAGTCTGCCAACGACTCGTGCTTCTTATATTTAGATGTAAACATATTCCACATAAATAACTTTTAAGCTCTCCTTCAAGAGATCCTTTTGATCTGCATTAAGGTAATAGTTTTTGCTGGCAAAAATCTCCTTACCTTGAAGATGATTGGTAATGTATTTATAACAAGTAAGAGGACAAGGATTTTAAAGAAGGAAATGTTGGCGGTAGGTACTGTGCTAAGTGCCTTATGGGCAACTGGTGAGGGGCAGCTAACAGCAATTATCCAACCTGCTGTAACTCATTTCTCCTGAAGACAGGCCTCACTGAAAAACTGTACGTTCCTGGGAAAATCTCAATGAGAAACAGAGGCGACCTTGATTCCCCATGTGGTGGTGGTAAGAGTTGGGAACTAGGGGAAGCAATTAGGTTATGAGGCTCTGGTTCTCATGAAGGGGATTAGTGCCCTTACAGAAAAGACCCCAGAGGCCTGCTTCCCCCTTTTCCATGTGAGGCGATAGTGAGACGTGGCCATGCTAACTATCAGCACCATGAGTCCAGTTTCCAGTCTACCGAGTGGTGGGAAATAAATGTCCGTTGTTTACAATCCACTCAGTCTCTGATATTCTGTATCACAGACCCAACAGACTGAAGACACCCACCCTACCGAGAGTTAGGGCTCTTTAACACTTAGTCGGTTGGCCAGTAAAACTAGGGGAGTGACTATCATTGGATCAGAATGAGAGCTTCATGACCCACAGAGATGTAGAAAGTTCTTTCATGTTAGAACTAGAAGTTAGAAGTCCGGCATCTGTTTTCCTCCATTGCCTTCATTTTAAACCCCCCACCAGGTCCCCATACTGATGTGATCCAAAGTCACATATTTGTCTACCACAGAAAGAGTTCCCTTAGGATTTCAAGCAGATCTCGCTTGCTTTTAAAATCATCTTTACTCCCTGAATACTGCCTGTTCTATACAAATGATTCAACACCCTAGAGCTTAGAACCTACAAAGTGATCTGAAACTAAGTATTTGAAAGTATAAATACAATGTGCATCCTAATCAAATACTTAGCATTTCATGTGACCCAGAGAAATCAAATTTAGTGAACACGCAGTATTTTATTAGAATGTGTCTTGTTGGGTTTTGCTTAAAAAAAAAAAAAAAAAACTTTAAAAAGAAAAAAGAGACATTTCCTATTGTACTGGTCCATGTGATATGAGCCCTAAACACATCTGCTTTAAGAATTAGAACAGAGTTGAATACCCAATGTACCTTTTTTTCCCAAACTCCTTTAATCTTGAGTTTATGACTTGAGATTCTGCTATCTCTGCCCTTTCCTTAGCTTCATTCAACTCATGTTGCTGCTTCTTGTATTTGGGAGGATATTGATTAGTTTGTGCTTCCTGTAGAAATAAAAAATGAAAAAAAAAAAAAAGCCCAGGTGCCTACATCGTCATTTTTTTCTACTATGACATGAAAAAGTTGAAAAATGTGTGAAAAGAATCTGAACTTCTGAGTATTAAATAGAATATCATATTGTGGTATAATATACAGAGATTCAGATTTTCTAGCAGGCATGAGATCCATTTTTATAACTGTCGTTCCCTGAAAATTTAAAACCTGGTTGGCACATTCCACTACCTGGAAAAAGTCCAGCTTTTACAGACTTGGTGCAAGATAGAAAACTACAGTTGTTTGTTTTATAATCAATTCAGCACCCAATGCTACCAGTGAATGCAGGGAACTTGTTTTTAAATTATATAAATCAACAGGTAATGATTAAATATAACTGTGCTTTAACCCAAATTATTTAAATAATTCAAAATCTCTCAAAAGATTTATCATTGTTATTGTCAGAGAGGAAGGAAGAAATAGCTTTATTATTTTTTTTTCTTTACCCCGGGGGGCCCAGGGTTCCAGACAAAAAGAACCCAGTTCCTTGGGCTTTACCTGGTTCACACTCCAGCATCCCAGCTGCCTGAGCCACAAAGGCATGCCCCAAGAGAGGTTATTAGGCATAAGTCAGTTATATGGCCCTTACCAATTATATTCTGTATAAAGTTATAAATACTAACCCAGGGTTGGCAAGCACATTTCAAGTTTTGGTAGTTTTGTCCACAGTCATTGAGAAAAAGTACTGGAAACTACATTCATGCTCAAACTTTTAGGGTAAGGGGTGATGACCCAACCAAAAGCACACCATCCCTATAAGATATCATTCTCTTACTTGACTCATTTTCTCACAGTACATGTTTGGGTATGGTCACCAGGTCGAGGGAGAGAGGTCTGCCTCCCTAAAGGAAAAAGTGTCATAAATTCTTACCAGGGGTAAGAATTGAGAAAAATCTTGAACAAAAATTTCTATGATTGAGAAAAATCATAGAACAGCCTTGAAGTTGAGCCGATCCCCTCCAGCAAGCTCACCTAGCTCAGGGCCATTATATCCATTAATCAAAAACGATGGCTAGGAAACCCACGAAGCTACAACTGTCTGACACTACAGCCTCAATCTGTTTCTTGGAGCTTTGCACTTTTTGAAGTTTATCAGAGTCTTGTTCTGGTCAGAGTTTTGTTTTTGTTGTTGTTTTCAAGTCTTCCTTCATCTAAAATGCACAGATATTTTTGTGAAGGTGATCTGAAGGACCCTGCAGTCTGCATTGGGAGTTCTGTATTCTGTATCATGCCCACTTTTTTGCCCAGTTTTCTGAATGAAATACAAGGATGCGCATTATACATGGGTCGCACTAATTTCCTATCTACATGCATGTTTTCAGTTCTTTCATTTATGAGTTAGAAATGTAACTCTAGAAATCAATAAAAAAAAATCTATATGCAAAATAATACCCTGGAATACGATCACTGGTTTTGTTGCACTTACAACGAACTTGCTGTGAAAGCAATTTTGGCAAATAGTCAACAAATTGAAATGAAGAGTGATGTATTATTGTCCACAGAGTAAGTGACTCAGAGTTGATAAGACAGGTGATGCTGACTTTGTGACCACAGGGTGATCAGCATAACTTTTCTCTTCAGACCCTTTAGGTGGGAGTGAGCCATCTAGCTGACATTTTAACAGACACTGCAAGCTTTAGGCTAACAGTTATTAAATATGTGAAAAAGCATGGCCACTGAGCTGCCGGGAGACACTGGACCATCTCCCACAGAGAATGTCTCAGATGGTAGAGGCCACAGGGAGAAAGATTTCTTGCACCTTGTGTCTATTCTTATGCTTTGTAATTATTTGTTACATAAATTTTTGTACCATAATATGTTAAATGCTAAAATTCCTTTATAATGCAAAAAAATCAGAAACCTAAATATAAATAAATTTAATTTAATAAAACGAAATTTTTTTCCCTGAAAGTTTGGGCCTAAAATGTGGGCACACATGATACACAGCAAAATACAATAGCTTCTTATGGGAAAACAAGGGTCAGGAAATTTTGTTAAATAACCATGTTAGAATTAGGGTCTGAAAAATGGGTTTAACTCTACTCACCCCAAGATCTGAAAAGTTAATAAACATAGCTCTGTGTAGTGACAATTATTTCTCTGGATCCATCACAGAATTCAGCTAGTCTTCACTGAAATGGAAATTAAAATCATTTTAATTTTGAATTGATAACATGCAAAGGTGAGATTTTAATCAGTTTTAAGTTTAGTATGAAAGTGAAAAGATAAAACTATAACTACAATTACTGTAGTTGTTAGTAGATACACAATATAAAAAGAAGCAAATTCTGACATCAAAACATAAACAAGAGGAGAGTAAAAATAGATTGTCATAAGATGTTTTGTCTAAATCACATGGAAACCTCAAAACAAAAACCTATAGTAGATACACAAAAGAGAGTAAGAAAGCATTCTAAGCATACCACTACACGAAATCGCAAAAGCAAAGAAGAGAGGAACAAAGCAATTATAAAACAGGAAACAATGAACAAAATGGTCCTAAGTCCTATTTATCAACAATTACTTTAAATATATGTGGACTAAATTCTCCAACCAAAAGAAAAGAATGACTGGATGGATTAAAAATAATAATACCCTCTATCTGTTGTCTACAAGTGACTCACTTCAGATGTAAGAATATGCACAGAATGAAAGTGGAAGAGCTATTTTTTTGCAAGTAGAAACCGAAAGAGTTTAAAAAAAACTTGTGCACTCTGGTGGAGCAGTGGTTAGATCTACCACCTCCATCCAGCAGCACAGTCCTTGGGATATATGTGCACTGTGCTGCTGGAGGTGGCGGATCTAACCGCTACTCCACCAGCGTGGAAATAAAGAGCCACTAAAAAGAATAGAAAAGTTCAATGACCTGGGGATTCAGAATCTACAATGGGGACAGGATAGTTTCTTCAATAATAGTGTTGGGAAAATTGAACTACTATGTAAACCATACACCAAAATAAACTCAAAATGGACTAAAGATTTAAACCTAAGACCTAAAACCATAACATCCCTAGAAGAAAACACTGGGCGTGTCTTTGCATTGGTCTTGGGAATAACTTTCTGGATTTGACAACAGAGACACAAGTCATAAAAGCAAACATAAACATGTAGGACTATAGCAAACTTAAAAGCTTCTGTAGAGCAAAGAAGCATCAACACAATGAAAAGTCATCCTATTGAATGGGAGATAATATTCATAACTCTTACAAAGGACTAATGTCTAAAATATATAAGGAACTCCTATAACTCAATAGAACAAAAAACAAATATTCCAATTCAAAAATGAAAAGGGTATAAAGAGAGATTTTTACAAAGAAGACATACAGATGGCCATCAGACACATGCTAATACCACTAATCATTAGCAAATTGCAAATTAAAACCACACTCAGATACCACTTAATTCCAGTTATAATGGCTGTTATTAAAAAGATAAGAAATAACAAATGTTGGTAAGAATGTGAAGAAAAGATAGCAACCCTTGTGTACTATAGGTGGGAAAGTAAATTGGTTAAGTGATTGGAAAACAATGTGAATTTCCCCCAAATGTGAATTTCCCCCAAATGTGAAAATAGGACTACCATATGGATCCAGCAATTCCACTTGTAGGTATTTATCAGAAAGAAATGAAATCACAGTCTCAAAAAGTTATTTGCACCCCTATGTCCATTGCTGGATAACTTACAACTGCTAAGTGACCACCAATAGATGAATGGATAAAGAAAAAATGCTATGTATGTACAAAGGAATGTTATTCAGCCATAAAAATGTTGCCACTTGCAATAACACGAGTAAATCTGGACTCAGAGTATTATGATAAGTGAAATAAGTCAGACAAAGAAAGACAATACTATATGCTATCACTTCTATGGGGGGAGGAAAAGACCCGAAAAATAAAACTCATGGGTATGAAGAATATTTGGGGGGTTGCCCAGAGGTGGGGGTGGGGATAGAGAAAATAAGTGAAAGTGATCAAAAGGTAGAAACTTCTAGTTATAAGATAAATAAATCCTGGATGTAATATACAGCATGGTGACTATAGTTGACAGTATATTTGAAAGTTGCTGAGAGAATAGAATTTAAGAGTTCTCATTCAAGAGAAGAAATGTATATACTATGCATGGTGATAAATGTTAACTAAACTTATTGTAATAATTATCTCGTGCAGTAGAGATATATCAAATCACTATCCGTGCTGCATACTCCAAACTAACACACTTATATTTCAATTGTATCTTAATATAAACAATAAATAAATATGTATGTACCTGTAGATTTAGCCAAGCTGTTTCCATTGCTTAGAATGCCTCCTACCGCTGCCTTACAGTACAGTGAAACAGTAGATAATTACTAAGGCAGGAACCAATATATAAGGAACAAATGGTTAGGAAAATGAGATAAGTCTATGCTTTAAATAAAATCCTTCCCTGTTTTCATCTGCCTAATCCTTCTAGCTTTCAGGCTTATGGAATTTGAAGATCCATACCATTCTATGTTTATGGGACTTTTAAAACTATCAGAGGTTTACTTGCTTATAACCAATTTACTGAGGAAAGAGGGAAACTACACAGAAGAAAACTGAACTAAGCCAGGAATGGTGGCTGATGCTGTTAGACTTAACTTCAAATCTCTGCTCTAAGCATTAAGTATGGTAGCCAGGGTTGGGCACTGCTCAAATTTACCTTCAAGAAAAGAATTTTCTCTTTGGCCATGAGTAGAGTAGTTACCTGAAAAGCCCCAAGTACAGTGCCTTTGGGATCTGCCACAGCGTTTGCACTGAGGTCACACACTCCCAGGTAGCACCAAGCCAAAATCAGAGCATAGTGTTGTTCCTAGGTCTGGTCACATCTACCCAATATGAGGGTCTTTATAGGTGATTTTTGTACTGAAGATTCTCTCAGAACTGCAGAGTCTATGGTTCCTTCTGCCCAATTCTTTTTCATTCATCCTTTCCTTTCACAGGCACCAGACTCACACTGTGGCCAGAAGACTCTCTCTGACCCATTCTGCTTGTTCTCCCCTTTATCTTTGCTAGGTATTACTTCCAATAAATTCTGTATACTTCTAATTTCATCCTGCATCTGGTTTTGGTGGAACCCAAGAGCAGATTTTGCTTCTTTATCCCGAAAATTGAAGACAGAAGCATACTTTGGTTATAGGGCTTCATGGCTATTGAACTTTTTTGCAAATTGAAGATGTGTGACAACTTTGCACTGAACAAATCTGTTGGCGCTATTTTCCCAACAACATATGCTAACGTTGTATCTCTGAGTCACGTTAAATTAAGATACGTACATTGTTTTCCAACACAATGCAATTGCACATTTAATAAAGGATAATATAGTGTAAGCAAGACTTTTATATGCACTGGAAAATCAGAAAAGTCAACAGACTCACCTTATTGGGATGTTTAATTTACTGCAGTGGTCTGGAATTGAACCCATGGTATCTCCAGGTATGTCTGTACTTTATTTATCACTAGATTTGTCAGGATTAACTACTACCCTACACGGATTCCTGACTATAGGAGGCACTCTAAGGTAAAGGGAGCAGATGGGTAGAGAATGGATAGAGAAACTGCCTTTACCTTTGTGACAATTATAGTTTTTTTTATGTCTTCCCTTTTAGCACACTTTTCTAGGCACTGGAGAGAGAAAATAGGACGAGTTTTCAAATGCTAGAAGGGTATACAAGGGATGATAAATGCTCAGTGGGGACTGACCATAGGATAATCATGGATGAGTTACATGTTTTTGTTTTTATTTTTTTCCAATGTAGTAGGACCTCCCCAAGGGATTTTTTGGCTAGGAAAGGAAAATTATGTGTTCTTTTCAAATGATATTTTCTATTTGTCCCTATAATGCACTATCACAAAACACCCTGCCCATGTCCTGAAGGTTCCTTTCATGTGAAAGGAGGACAGAGTGAAATGACTCAGCATCTACCCTGAGTATTTCAAAACCAGGTTTTGATATAAAGAAACTGTGGAGGGTTCTTGAAGTCTCCTGAAACTTACAGGATCTGACCTAATATCTTACATAAAACAGGTGCTCAGCGGGTGTTATCCGATTTGAAGGCAGAAAATCATTGCCTAATTGAGTAGCTACACTGTAAGCATATTGTGCCGACACTTGGAAGAAGTTAAATACACTCTCATGCTAGTGGAGAAGGAACACGGCCATTACTGGTGTGAGGAAACACAAGTAACATGCAATAAAGTGAGAATGCGTTTCTTGGGAGAGTAAAAATCAAAGAAGCATAGCATCGATGCTTTGTTCTAGGATGAGGTTGTTTACAGAAGAAAGCAGTAAGAACAATAGTCAATAGGGATATGAAAAGAAGAACCCAGACATTATCAACAAGCTGCATTTCACTTCCTCAACATGGCGGCTTCCCGGCTCTCCCCAGAGAAGAGTGGAGCAGAGCACCCCTCCTGTCTCCAGGCTGTTTCCTTCCTTGGCCACACATGGCATGGGCTCACTCCTCAGGGGCTTCGGTAAAAGTAGCATGATGGAAAGAAGTGTCAGACGATCTCATCTTCCCCAAAAAAGCACTTATTCAGTGAAGAAGAGCTGAGTGAGTAGCTCATTTCATCTTAATGAGCTCGATGAGGCTTCTGAAACAGTGCTGTGTTTCCTTATCAACACTCCTTCCTGCTTCAAGGGAGGAAGGCTTTGACATCTCCAGCAGCTCAGGCTCAGAAACTAGAATCTGGACCAGCAGATCTTACAGTAGTACAGTCAGTTACTGAAAAAGTGGGTGCCTAAGTGCACCCCGGTGATCAGGGGGTAAGCGGCAGCTCTCTCGTAGTCCACATAAGACCCAAGGACAAGGGTTCGAGACCCAGGCTGGGGGAAACAACCAAAATGAATGAAATAAAAAATGCTTCTTCCTCTCCCTTCCTGCCTTCCTACTTGCCATCATTCTTCCTGCTTCCGACCTCTTAAAAAAAGAGGGGGGCGGGGGGTGCCCACAACAAGTTTGTCTTTTCATTGGAATAAGCTATGTTGTGCAATGGGAACGGTTTAGAAAGTGACATCGGCACCTGTTTCCAATGGCTAAAATATGTCCCCCTTCTCTTATGCCAGGAAGACACCGGTCTCTAGAGCAGCCAACAGTGCCTTTGCTATCATGGCGTCCACAGTCTGTTATTCCACTTAAAGAAAGAGAAGCGAGGTTAGAAAATGAAAATAGATGTGAAGGATTATATTATTCCATTAGAAATACCTTGATTGCTTCTAAGGAGTCTGCCTACCTCTTTTCAGTGATTTGCATGAGAATAACCTGCATCAACAGGTTCCAGTCAGAAAACTTTGGAGGCCTGTCTCTAGCATTTGCTATCTTTCCACCTGGCACCAGCACCAGATGGAGTCCTGCAGCACTCCTGCAACCAGAAATAAGGAGGGAAACTATCACCTGCTTTCATTTAGTCAGGTAACCAGCTGGCTGAGTAGCCACCCAACTCTCTGCCAGTCACTTCATTTACACATTGTTCTCACTCAGCCTCTCACAGGAAGGCGTCCTTCTGAAAGTTCTGCAGACATTATGTGTGAAAAAAGAAGGGCAGTATAAATAGCTCTTCACTTCTAATTGCAACTTGCCGCCACTTTTGGCTTCCTGAGAGCTCTGAGTAGGGAGCGACCCAAACCACTAACAGCACAGACGCCCCGGAAGGGTGAGTCAGAGTCTACGCTGAGGGGGGCAGAGAGGGAGCGAAAATGGCAGCCGCCCTGAAGGCCATTTCAGGCTTGAAAGAGCACATTTTTGCAGACAAATGGGGAGTGGTTTCCTGGGCTACCTGACAAGTCAGTCATCTGATGTATCACTCGAGTCTTCCCTCTGGGCCTCTGCGTGGCCATGGATTTTGCCCTCCAGCTCACCTTCCTGTTCACAAACCTGTAACCGAAACCCTGATCTCAGCCCACAGGCTGGCATTGTCTTGTGAACAGGCATGATGATTTACAATTGAGGGAAATCATCCCCAAGGGAAGTGGTGTCTGCCTCCCTTCTGGCAGGGGCTGCTGCACAGGGCAATCGCTCTGGGAAACCTACTTTGCCAAAACCAAATTGCTTGGACGACGTGGGTTTATGGAGGACTGTTTAGGCTTTGCAGGATGTGAAAGGGTTAGCTCAGGCAGAGGTGATGCACACACACACACACACACACACACACACACACACACACTCACACACCTGCGTATGTACGAATGGCTGTAAAGAATAGAAGTAGAGAGAATACGCCAGATATGACACACCTTAGCGATTGAGCAAACCTACCACCTGATCTTAAGCTGCTTTCTCCAACTTCAGCTCTGACTCTCAAGAAATCAGGCTCTGAGTCCATGTCACACATTTGCCACACATCGTCCTATAGCCCTGCTTTGGGGGAGAGCATTAGTACTGCCCATAGCCTTGCAGAGTTCTACAGACAAGAGTAACATAAAATCCATTCAACAAATATCTGATGCCTACTAAACACCAGACCCCAGGGCTGGAGAGACAGCAGTGAACAAAACAGAACAGCCTCCTCTCTGCATACGCACACATACTAATGAAGGGAAATACACAAACAAAGGTATAAGCTATGGAATATGTTAGATGATGATCGATAATATGCAGAAAAATAAAACGGAAGGACTAGGGAGTTGACGGGGCAAGGGTGCTGATTGAGCCTTCTCTTCCCCACATATCCATGACTCTCATCCTGCCTTCTTGGTGCAAATACCATTTTTTCAATAAGCTCTTCCTAATTATCCTTTTAAAGCAGCAAAGGTCAATCTGGGACTATCTGACCTTCCTCTTAATATCTCACCTCCCTCCCTCAACTCCAGTCTTACTGTAGCCTTATTCTTCCTTGGAGAAATAAAATGGCGGCCAGAGAGCCAGAGAGCTTCAAGTAACTTGTGAATGAGACCCATGTGAAAAAGAAAAATGTCTGGACCTCTCTTGTGTGGTAATCTAATAACATAATTCTGTCAACTGGACATGAGGCTATCAGACCCACTTATACTAAGTACATTTTACGGTTTAACATTTTCTTGTTGTCTGTATGTAAGTGATTAAAACACCTCAAGGAAAAGTTACCTCATTGAAGCCAGTTCTAGATAGCATACAATTTTACCTGTGAATCTTTATACATATTAGCATTATGATTGTTTTTTAAGAAAATGATTCATAATTCCTTAGTGTCGCCTGATATTCAGGAGCTCATTGCTACTATGTTATTGATTTTAGGCTATAATACTGGACATATAGAAAATGAAAATAGAAAAAAGTCCTATGATCTTAAATTTGAGTTAGAAATATCAGTATTATTCATGTAAATGATTCATTCCTTAAAAAGGAAAAAAGGTCATATAATCAGCTCTTTGATTTGATTTTATTTTGCTTTTTTCTTTTTTACAAAAAATCATTCATATATATAGAGATATTTGGATAATCTTAATAGCTAGTAGCAAAAAGATAATGTTATTTTCTGAAACTACAAAAGCAGTTTGCTTTATTTGCTGGAGCTTTATTTTTTTTCTTTTTTCCTTATGTATATTCCATAAAGGATGTACAGCCAATATACTATGTTTAAAAGTTATTGGAAATAATTCTTCCTTATCTGGGCTTTATGCTCCCAACTTAATATGTAGCTAGCTTCGTTTTCCATTTGTGTTCAAATTTTAGGGATTGCTGTTTTTTTCTCTTTGATCTAAACTTGTTTTTAAATTATGAAACATGTATGTGTCTTATATGCTTTTGAAATCAAAACAACTAAACAAGGTGCCTTCGAGGCTAAATTTCAGTTCTGTGTTCTCCTCCAATGGGCAGCTATTTATATTAGCATCTGTTTTATTCTATCACCATTTCTTTTTGAAAATATAAGCAAGTGGGTACATGTCTTTATATTTCTTCTCTCTCTTGCACAAAAGCTTGTGTACTCTCCACAATGCTTGCACCTTTTATCATTTATTATACAGCTAGGTGTGATTTCCAAGATATATTACTGATTCTGGCTCTTCCTCATTCCTTTTTTAATCAGTACGATTACATGCATGTACCAAATATGTGCATTGGTATTCCACTGTATGGATGGGCCATAAATGTTCAAAGGCAGTACATTCTTTTTCAGAGGCCCTTCTGAGCTATCAAATCCCAGTCAAATATTCTTTCCATACTTATAATATGTCACATGATCTGTGCACTGTCACTAAAATTGATTCGATATTTTCAAGACAGATCTTCCCATTCATTGTTAAGCTCCCTGTAGGCAGGTACTACATCATTTCTGTCAACTCTCACTCTCTCTTCACTATGTCTTTCTGGATCCTTGGTTTAGTATCTTCCTTGCTCCTTGACTGTTCAGAAATGGATACTCTCCATGGAGGGAATACAGCAGCAAAGGCCCAGCTGCAAGACTGTGAGGGTGTTTGGAAACAGTGGGCCTTCCTGGCTGTGGCGAACCTAGAGCAAGTGTGGAAGAACGGAAAGAGATGCATTCTCACTTCACAGGAAGAGTGAAGGCAGATGTAATCCAGCCCAAGAAAAATCCCTTCTTGCTGGCCCAAAGTCAAGCAAGAGTGAATGAACAGACTTGAGACCTGACCTCTCAGAGACCTGAACATGTTCAAAGCAAAAGTGTTGAAGGAGGCAGGAACGATCAGGTGTGATAATCCAGGACAACAGGTCTTGAATTAAGCATTGTCAAGACCCCCGATCACCTTGGCAAACACCTACCCTAGATCCTAGTTTCCAGATATGCTTTCAACTCTCCACCAAAGGCATCTGATCGCTTCCTTCAGCCTTTTCTGTCTTTAACCATCTGCTGCATATTCTTTCTCATCCTCTCCAAGAGGGCATTGGTGTCTTGTTCCTTCTTCAGTTCTTCTGACACATTTACTGCCTAGAAAAAAAAAGGACAGGGACTGAGATAACCGGACAGCCAACTGATCGTCACATGTCTACCCACAGCCTTAAGTTCCTTATCTGACTAGATGTTATGGATTGTCTCTGTAAATTGAATCTCTTCCCACCACACTCCTCCTAACCTCTGTGATCCTCACGTTTGTAAACGATAAGGCCATCAAGAGAAAGCCGCAGTTACCGAAGAGATTGGGGTGAGGGATGGTGGAAGCCTACCCAAGAAGAAACACCCTGTAAACACTGTTACACCACACCTGCATTGAAAGAAAGATGACCAACTAAAACAACAGCTTTTAATTGACTAAAGCACTGGGGGCATGTCCTGGAACAGCAAACACCAAGAAAACTGTGGAGGAGTGCCTATGAAAATCATTTTCACGTCTCACCTCTATAATTCTGTGATTCACAACTGCAAACAAGTTTAGGCTCCAGGAATTTGGCAGTAGCAGGTACTTTCTATGCCAATAATCTGGCACAAGGAAGGTTAATTCTTGCTCGTGAGGCCTGCTCTTGACTTTGGCTATGTGCTCAAGGGCTGGGTACCTCGAAGCAATTATTAAGAACTGTTTCATGAATCTCTCAGTGTATTTAATGTAAGAACACTGTCCTCCCAGCCAAAACTTCTCTGTCTATCAAGTTACCAGCCATCTGTATAATTTAAGTGTGAGACGTCTGTGCAGATGGTGAGGGCAAAGAATGAATTACAGAGGCAACTCTGGGCTCTGCCATGTGGAGTTGGAGCTCAGAGCAAAGCTCTAGGAGAACTGGAGGATGGGAGGAAGAGGGAGAAAGTTCATTTTTCGACATCATCTAGAAAATCTTATAAAGGCAAGGTTAAACAGAGTCTCCATGATGTGTGACTGCATAAATTTACTAAGCAGGAGTAGAGGCGCTTTTTATTCCTTTCTCTCTATGTGGATTTTCATAAATGTTAAACATATTATTTTTCCCTTGGCCACCAAACACTTTCAGGCTTTTACCTACCTCTTTTCCATCAGAGAGCAGAAGTGCCTGCCTTGAAACAAAATGAAAGAGAGACATGTCTCGCCATTCTTGGAGGGGATTGGAGGGGATTGGAACCTGGTTGCGAGGACTGAGTATAAAGGTTTTGTTGAGTTCCCCAAGTGCTAAATAACTTGGACAAATATAGACACAAGCTCTTCTCCCCCTTCTTTGGAATTTTAAAATAACTAAAGGAAAATCTAATTGAATATCTTGTCTCCCCAATTCCCATGCCCTTTTGAGCAAGAGGATTAGCTTCCATTCACAGAGCAAGGTCAGGGCTGCTATGCATTTGATGGACTCCAAAAAGTCGCTTGATAGAGATGCATGAATGGATGCTGAATTCAAGTCCAAGTTCTGCTCAGCAAGACCTGGGATCTGAATTCTCCACATGCAAACTTCCCCTTCAGTCTCCCTCTGTGAATTTATTTTGCAGTGTTGCCTTCTGCCTGCCATGCCCTTTGAGAGAAGGGCTGCATTCGCCCTTAGGCCCTGTCCAGAGGGTGTCTTTCTCCAGATCCCACAAAGGCTGGCAGCCAATTCCGAGCTTAGTGCCACGTGGGAAAAGCACAACCATCAACAGTATTAAACTCGAGAAGACAGCAGGTACATGAGCCCTGAAGCCTTTCTTTACCTCCCTGATTCTGCTACTCGAGCAGGAGTCAAGTTTGTAAGCAAATAAGCAAAAGTTTTTTTTTCCAGATCATCATCATACTCCCATTACAGACTCTGGGGAAATAGCTATTTCTAAGGGGACACAGGAAGAATTGTTCCTAGACACTAAATATATTGATTCACAAGTGGAAAGTAGCTTACCTTGAGAAAAAAAAAAGAAGCTTGCTATCCTAAGATTGTGTTTAGAGTAACTCAGCCGTTCCTTTTCATTGCCTGAATAGGTTGGAGAGGAGGAACAAGTTGACCTAATTTTTCAAAATGCAAACAGAGAAGCAGAGGAGTCTGCCCACCTTTTCCTGACTGTGTGGAGAATCAGTGGAGTCTTTTTTGGCTGCACATACTCCTCTGTCCCTTGGTTACTTCCAAGCCAGGAGGCCATGTTAGAAAACCTCCCTTTGCCTCAAACACCTTCTTGAATGCAAGGGATTTCATCCACTAGAGGTTCTGTATTAAAGAACTGTTAGCCTAAATCAGAAAGGAGAAATGGTCCCAGAAAACCTCTAAGCCCAAACGTGTTCAGTTTTCAACTTCTTGGGACTATGTTTTTCTGCCTTTGGCATTTTGATGCGTGGGAAGCAAAGCGTCCCAGAGCAGAAGTCAGGGTCAAGGGCAGGCATCCCCAAAGCAAGGATGGTTGACGATGTGTTTCCAATCTACTGCTCAGCGTGGCAGGGTGCTGGGGTCCTCCTCTTCATCTACCTCCCTTCCTAGCTGACTTGGTAGAACTTTGTAGGGAGGAGGTAGGAGGAGCAGATCAGAGGAGTCTCCTCCCCCAGCCCTTAGAAGCCTCCACCGCACCAGATTCTGTCTGCTCTGTGGCTGATGCTGCCCTAGTTCTTTCCTTCCTGGGTCGTGACACCAGAAAGATCTTTTTGCTGCAATTTGGTGCCTGTTTGAAGCAGAGCTTTTGTGAGGGTGTGAAGCATTAGCATGGTGGATGTATAAAAGGCACAGGCTTTCTATTTTTTATTTCTCCTCATTGTCCTTCCACTTTCCCCTGCCTAGTGCCTCTCTCTGAGCCTCAGAAATGGAAAGAAAGCTATCCCAGCCTCAGGAAGCATCTTCATTAAGATTGCTGTCTGCTCTCCTTACTAAGGACCCAACTCTGTGAACCCCCTAGGTTTCCACTTGTGAGGGCATGGCGGGGTGAAGCATATTTGCCTGTGGTCTTTCCTAGATGCTCACTGCAGTGAGCTCCTTTGTAAAGGAAGTGCAGGCATGAATGCTGATTTGTCTGTACGTATCTGTATTTAAAAATCCACTTGGGAGATAATGGCTAAAAGCTTTTCAAGCTATATGAGTCCCTTACTGGTTCTTTGTAGAGTAGGGGGAAAGAAAGGGGCAGGTGGTTACCTTGTGGCAGGGCAATCGAGGTGGTCACAGCCCAGGTGTGAAGAAGGATACCTGTAATCAACCAGGGGTATGTTTGGCCTCATGCATTTGTTCTCACTTAGCGGTCTAAAAATGCAGAAGGAGCTAAGAAGTGTCCATAAATGGCTCATGTATTAGAGAAAGATGATAGTGTTCTAGCAATTGCAAGGTCTCCCTGCATGGTTCCAGTGGGGGAAAGGTCCTTATGAGTCACAGATCACCTAAGTATACAAGGCTAAAGGGGATCTTGGGGAGTAGCAGCATCACCTAGAACTTGTTTTGATTTCTGGACCCCACAGTAAAGATTCCTACTGAGTAGATCTGGTCTAAGACCAGACAATTTGCTTGTTTGGTGTTAGTGATCCTTAGATACCCAGAGTTTTAGAAACTGCCTTAGAGATCAGGTCTTTACTGCCTAGTTTTTAATTCGTTTGCTAAAATCTATCTCCTCCCTCTGTCTGCTTTTCTGGGTTGATGTTCTTGTCTCTCTCCTGGTTAGTGGTTGTCATCATATGGGCACCCACTGGTGCATTATCAGTTACAATATGCATGGCAAATGACCTGTTAGCAATAGCTCTAAAGTACTACAGATAGTGAATGACATCCTATTTCAAAATTCAATATTCTCTTTTAGAAGAAGCCCACACATTATATGTACATAAATTTTTTTGAGAGGGCGAAAAAAATATGTTGCCATGAGTTAGCCTGCTGGGAATGAGGCATAACCTACAGTGTGTTTGTTCTATGCCACATGGTAACCAGACAGGATCGTGTCATGGAAAAGGACTCAGAAGTCAAACTGGAGAAACAAAGTAATTTCAATGCCTTCCAGCTGGTCTGTCTGTGTTTTACACCACTTTTTATTCAGTATTTCTCAGTAGGGGCACAACTGGCATTCTGGGAGAGGACATTCTATGTGAATTAGGATTATTCTCTACTTTGCAGTAGTATTAGTATCCCTGGGCTTTGTTTACTAGATGTCAGTGGCACTTGTCAGTCTCAGTCACTATGGCAACCCAAATGATCCTAAGACCTTTCTAGAGACCCCTGGCTGTGACAGTTCTGCCTCTGGATGTTTTCATTCATCCTGCTCAACCTTCACCAGAGTCAACTTCCTAAAATACCAGTGCGCTAACTTCCCCCTTACTTCCTCAAAACTCTCCAGTGGATGCCCCTTGGCTGCAGGATAGATTTAAAACTATGAGTTGCAGAATCAACTAGTGATTTGGCTCCACCCAGTAGCATTTCTGCTAACCTCTCTTCTCCCTGCCCCCTGCTCTACTGAATCTGTCAGTTCCCCTTATTATCCCCAATTCCCTCATGTCCCATGAGTCTGACTTTTCTCTCCACCTGGATGAATTTTCATATCCTTCAAGGCTCAGATTAAGCATATTGTGCATCTATCTAAGTTCAAGATTGTCAGGGAAAGCTCTCAGTAGGGGTGTGCTTATTCTACATCATATTCACAGAAGCATACTACAATTTACTGAGGTCTTCACTTTTTTAGGACAGAGGAGATATTTTCTATCTATACCAGGTCTTCCTCTCCAGGATACAATGGGTGCCCTAAATGTTTGTTGAATGACCCTTTTACTATTGTATTTCCCTTAACCACTATAGCTTCTTCTGATTATAGGAGAAGAGCAAAAGATCTAAAAATCCTTGCTGCGTGTCACATATATAACCTTCCATGAGGAGCCAGAGACTGACAGCTCATCATATCTGTCAGCAGTCGCTTACAATTGCTAGAAATCTCCTAATACTGAGGTAGAGACATTTTTTTTTTAATACTGAAATGCTGGAAGAATATGTGGCTTGGAGGGGCCAGAAAAAGCAGGCAAGTAGTTCTGGAATACTAGGGAATGCTCATCTCCTCCTGCCCATCCACCCTAGCATCCTGCCTGTGGATACTCTAGTAGTCCATTCTTCAGGCAGAAATCTTAGTGTTTGGAGTCAAATTGTGCCCCCCCTCCCCCCGTCCCACACACACAAAAAAATGTTGAAATCTTTATCCTCAATACTTCAGAATATGACTTTGATTGACATTAGGGCCATTAGAGGTAATCAGGTTAAAATAATAGTCATTTGGGAAGACTCTAATCACATATAAATGATGTCCTTAAAAAAACAGGGAAAAGTTGGACAGAGAGAGGTACTCACAGAGGGAAGATGATGAGAACACAATCAGGGAGAATGCTGTGTAAAGTAAAAGAACTAGAGTGGTGGATTTATCCACTAAAAAACATCAGAGACTGCTGACAAACAACTGACATTCCTAGACATTGCCTCGTAAAGGCAAGGGAGGATTCACTTACAAGATTCAGAGGGAAGCTCAGCCCTGTCAACAACTGATTTCCGACTTGGAGCTCTCAGAACCATGAGACTACATTTCTGCTGCTCTCTGCCACATGACTATCGTACTGTGTCACAGCTGCCCCAGGGAGTGAATGCACTGGGGAATGAAGAACGTGACCACCACTCTGATGGCCAAAGCTCTCCCTGTGTCTCACACAGCACCTGTGGCTTGACATGGAGACCATGTATGGTCCAAAGCTAACCCATTGTAGAAACCATTGCCTTCAACCCACTGATACAGATAATGGGGAGAATTATGGGCCCCAGCTAGGTCTGGGAAAGATGGATTCTTTTTATGGCTTCCAGCTCTTCCTCTGACAGCCTATGCTCTGTGCTCTGTCTGCTCTTCAGTTCCTCTAGTTTTTACTGGAGAAGGGAGTTGTCCCTCAGTCACACTCAGAGCTCCTTCAGTTCACTATCGAGGTGTGTGTTCTCATCCAGCCGTACCTGTAGGTCCTGCAAGAGAAAACATGGGCCTGAGGCCAGGCCCTTCTGGCTTCACTGGAATCAGCATCTGTGCATGAAAACTCTGAATGAGGTGTCACCAATTTAAATGGAAACTTGGTCCAGCTCTCCTGAAGGGTTAAGTTTGTGTCCTCACTTGTACTGCTCAATGAAACAGAACACATGGGTTCGTCCATGAACGAAGGCATTTCTCTCCTGTCACCATATTACCAATTTGAAAATTCCTTGATGGAATCTGAAGCTGGCCCGGGGATTTGGTTGCCTCTGATACCTGCTGGTTGGCACAGTTCAGCTGAGGTTCCAACTCAAGGAGGTCGCCTTCCATAGTCGTCATTAGCTGGGCAGCCTCCATTCTGCTCTGAGCTTCAGATCCTAGACTAGACAGCAGGGAGTCAAGAGCACACTGCTGGTTCCTCCTAATTGAGAATAACATTCAGAGGGGAAGAAATCATGCACCCAAATTAAGAAAGGTTACCTGCTGTGTACACAGCGGTTTAGGAAATGGAAGAAAAAAAATCAAGAAAAATTCTGGGTTATTAACAAAATTAGTCTAAAGGGTTTTTATTTTTAAAGGTTAAAGCAGAAGGTTTGGATTTTTTATCGTATTTCCATGATAGCAGACTAAGATTTCCAGGTCAATTTCCTAGAATAATCAAGGACAGTACCAGAATCTTTGAGGTTCCTTTGAGGGCAGTCTTAGCCTTATCAAAGGCACCTCATGGACAGTCTAGGGCAAAGACCTGGATTTCCTAGTATGGTTAAGATGAAGGAAGGATGCTCTTTCAGACAGCCAGACAATTTAAACCACTTTTACTGAAACGGAGCAAGTCAGGAAGGGCCCTCCAGGTTGGAGGAAGTCCTGAGCACCAGCCTTACTTACTGTGGAAAGTCTGTAGACTTTCACCTCTCTGACAGTAGCATGGTTTTCTTTCTCTAGGAATTTGAGAGCACATCCAACGGTTGACTGAGAATACCAGCTGCTGTGTGATATTGACTGGTTTCCCTTTTCCTTCACAGGAACAAAAATCCTACACTGAAGTTGTCTTTGCAAAGTGATAGAAGTTTAGAAGACAGCAGATATGCATTTAGGAAGGCAATGAGAAACTGAGGGGAACCTACAGCAATCATTTCCCAGCCCTCTTACAGTGAATTTGGTACCATTTGGCTAAACTCTGGTTCATGGACAATAGGTTGAAGTAAAGTCTTGTTCACACAGCTTTTAGCTTCTGTCATCCTGTACTCTCTCTTCTCCTTCAATGACCAATTGGGTGGCCATTTATGGCGGATCCTAGCATTACCAGATGCAAGAAACTTGAGTTCTAAAATGACTTTAAAGAATAGTGGCCCATTCTCCATCATATCCCATGGTTGGGCTCTGTCATAAAATCAAAATTAACCTTGAGAGTTGTCAGTCAACACTATTTATTGGTTGTGAATCAGGATGATTTAACTACTACGACGAGCACATGCTCTGTTAAACTTCCCCTGAGAAACAGAGGCTTGTGCTGGACAGAGAAGAAAATAGAGGTTAAAGTCCTTCTATTCTTCCCTCTAAAACCCATCAGCACAAACAACTAGCATGTATTGATCTTGGGTCAGAATGAGGTTCTACAGTGTACTGTCAAGCCCGTGAC
Source organism: Solenodon paradoxus (assembly GCA_004363575.1). NCBI lineage: Eukaryota > Metazoa > Chordata > Mammalia > Eulipotyphla > Solenodontidae > Solenodon > Solenodon paradoxus. The sequence goes on along the minus strand of RJWH01001282.1, from coordinate 17,904 downwards.
TTGACCTCTGAGGTAGGAGGATGGGATACAACCTGTGGTGGTGGGGAGAGGGGTGGCCAGAGTTCATCAGGTGACAGTGGAGTTGCTACATTTCATCACCACCCTTCTCTCCACTGCTGCAGGGAGGGCTCAGAAACAGCTATGGAAATGTCTGGGAAACAGCTCTGGTTCCGGGGCCCAGGTTGTACGTCTCCTCCACCAACCCCATGTCCCTGGCCAGTTGAGGTCAGCCTTGCATGCCTAGCCCGAGATCCTGGACTTTTCTTTAGCTCCCAGAGAAGAATCTCACAGGGGTGCCCATAGATATGGTTAGCAGAGATGGTTGTGAGTTGAACGTGTCCTTTCTTTCGCCCAGGAAATCATATATTGCAGCCCTGACTTCTAGCACCTCCGAATGGAATTGAATTTGGAGACCAGGCATTTAGAGAAGGTAGTGAAGGTGAAATGTGGCCATCAGGTGGGTCCTCATCCAACCAGATCAGCGTGCTGATAATAAGAAATTTGGACACACACATAAGCATGTGCACACACAGAGAAAAGGCCTTGTGAGAACACAGCAAGAAGGTGGCCACCTGTAAGCCATGGACAAGAGGCCACAGGAGAATCCAAACATTGAAACTTTCATCTTGGACTCCTTGTCTTCAGAACAGTGAGAAAATAAATGTGTTGTTTAAGTCACCTGGTCTGTGTACTTTGTTAAGACAGCTCTAGCAAACTATTACAGGGACGCTCAGACTCAACATCATGAAAATTTTATCTATTTTATGTTGGGGAAACACTCATTTTTACTACAGCTGATTTTCCTTATACATGAATGCCAAAGCGCCCTAGTCTGGTGTCAAAATCCTCTGCTCGAACATACATTCTACTTAAGCGTACACACTGGATGTTTCAGACTATGCTTTACCCAGAGTTGTTGGTGGAACTTCATGAGTAGCAAGTGCTTGCTTTAAGAAGTTTGGGTATGATACCTGCCTAGAGAAGACCACCAAACTTTTCATGCAGTCAAGATGTCGTAAAAGGAAAACTCCCCCAAGTACACTTTTTTAGAAAAAATGGATCATTCAAGGTCAGGGCAATATAGCAAGAGGTTCCTTTGCCCCCCAAATGTGAAAAATGTATTCAAGAAAAGAAACCAAATGTAATAACAACAAAATAAAACTATAAATAAAAACATAAGACTGAAAAAGCCAACAATTTTAAATGGACAGACAATAATACCTTTGTTCAAGGAGTTTGAGAAAATGGCAAAAGCAGAAAGATTGTTCTAATCCCACCTGCCCCCCGCCTTCTTCGCCCTTCATCCCTGAAAGCTGGAAAAAAAAAAAAAATCTCCTATATGAAAGGTACCCTTCCCTATACCAGAAAGGAGAGAGACCTTATCACCAGAGACAGGGAATTCAGGGCCCAAACAGACTGCATGCACAGACCTTAGTCATTCTTCACCAATGACTTCCCCAAGCCCAAATCCTCTGCTCTGTGAATACTTCATACCCCTGTTTCTGGTCACTTCTTTATCAGGTCTTCATTTTTTTTTCAGAAAGACTCCCATAGACATGTAAACACTCGATACATTTGTATGTCTTTCTCCTATTAATCTGTTTTATGGCAGTTAAATTCCTAGGCCCAGCGAGGGTAAGAGGAGAAATTTCCCTCCTCTACACTATCTGACCCCACACAGAACAAAATCTCCCCCACCTCGCTACACATCATCAAACCAAAGACAAACAAAGGTGTTTTGGAGAGTAAATAAGTTCCCCAAACTCCTTCCCTGGCCCATCTCTGTGTGTATCTGCGGAGAGCAGAAAACAGGCCAGCCGTGGCCTGACTCTGGGCCAGAGGTGAGATCTCTACACATTTCAGCACCTACTTGAACACCTGAGTCAGAAGAAGAATAGAGCCAGTGTCCCTGCAGATTTTGCACACACCTGGCCAACTTTTCAATCCAGGTTTGGACCTTTGGGATGGGACTTGGTTTACATATGAATATGGCCACCAGATGGTGGTCAAGTTGGCCACTGGTAGTATTCCTTCTCTGTGTCTAGGATGGAGAGGCTCAGAGCCTGCCACTAAAGCCCCACCCTCCCATTATTGACTGCAGTTGCACTTCCCCACCTCTAGGGATGCTAATTATCACTTCTGTAGAAATGAAAAACAGCCCTATCATCTATAAAAATTTCAGAAGCCCAGTCTGGAAGAACACACACAGTGTCTGGTCAACATCAAATGCTCAAATATCTGTCAAACATGTCAAATGTCTGAGACATTCCAGCAGCTCATAATGTTCACCACCCACCTCCAGGTTAGTCCTTCCAGAATGGAAGTGTCAGCTGGGCTGTAGAGAATGACTTGAATGAGTTACCAGTTGACAGATCAAGGCTTTGCCTTTGTCTCTGGATCTTTCTTCTGCTTTCATGTTCCCTTTAGCTGGGTTACTGGCCTCCTGGGGTTTCTGTGGCATTTCTTGAAGTATCTCAGGACTGGACTAGGAATCTCAATGTGCCCTCAGGCAACGATTATCTTGAATTGTGTAGTTGACCTGACTTAGTTTTGATTGCTTGGAATCTTATGCAAATCTATTCTCCCCCCCATACCCACCCTGTGTAAGATGCCTTTCTCTTCACCCTAAATGCAGATTCAACCAAGACATTTTCATATAATCTACGCTGGCACAGGGCACTGTGGCAGAAAGGGTCTGGGATGCCATGTGTGCTATTTTGTGAGATGTGTTCGTCTTTCCTTTGCGGATGTACCTATTAGAGTTATTATGAATCATTAACTAAAACTCAAGAAGAGCTCACCCCCTCCCCACAGCCCGCCCCTTCTTTTTTCAGCCTCTTCACATCCCTTGTCTAGTCTTTAGTTCTTTCTTCTCTCAGCCCTAGCTGTTTGGATCTCTGGCTTTCTCTGCACGGAGATGATTATAATTGGTGAACTGCTCTACGACATTCAGATGTACCTGACGAGATGCAGACTCGGAGGATTCTTTTTTCCTCAGCTCGGTTTATTAATAGGCATAGATTTGATGTTACTGAAATGAGGGCTTTTTTTTTTTTTTTTTAACCGCACAAGGAGACATTCATTTTTGTGCCTCATGGAAGGAAGTAGGGCAGATATCAAGGTCCAATGTTTTTACCCTTCATCAAAAGAAATTCTTTTAGACACTGACTCAGAGTCTCTTAAGTAGACCAGGGTTCATCCCCACAGTCAATCCTGTAAAGTGCGGATGCGTGAAAGCGAAGATAACTCAAAGCACACAGAAGGCAGGATTTGGTTTGACATCTTCATGTAAAAAAAGACACATGCCCTTGGGGGAGTTCTGTCTGAAAATGGGCTATGGGGGAAAGGGCAGTTACACTGCACATGGGAAGAGATTTTTCTTTTAATTGTTTAACAAACATGTTAATTGCAAATTGCTAGTTGACACCAGACTCAAATGATTTTCTTGGTGATGCCTGACACTGACCTGAAGGAACTGATCAGATGGACAATATAATCATAGTTACATCCATGTGTTGATAATTGTGCCTTTGCTCTATAGTGTCAAGTGCTTTGCCAACATCAGCCTACTGATCTTCCTCCCCACCTTCTGTGACATGGATAAGGCTGCTTTTATCGCCTCATTCACTGGAGCTCTAAGAAGTGGAACAGTAAAGCCATCAGCTTGTTAGGAAACTAAGAAAAGATCCTGCAACCCAGGAGTCCCACCTAATTCAGTTTTCTGACCTATTAACACTGTGCTGCTTCCACGGGGCTCTAACAACCAGCTTGGCTCCTGGCTTCTACTGCTCTCCAAATCAATGGCTCCAGGGACAGGTCCGGGCTATGTCAAAGCTTCACTCTGCTCTGACATCAATTTTAATGTCTAGCATCAAATATTTTAGTGCCTTTTCTCCATCATTTAGTATTACCCGTCAATTTCAAGAAGTCTCGTTGCAGGGGATCCAGCGAGTACTGCTAGTCCTTGCACATTAATTATACTTTTTTTGGTCCATGATCTTGAATCCTATATAAGAGAAGCAGCTGCTTGAATATCAGAGAATCACAGCAGCGAGAACAGTTACAGAGAGACATTCCTTTATATTGCAACAGTGCGCTCGCTGAACGCTAGTGCAGGTTCAGACCAAGTTTCTTCGGTAAAACATTCCAACAGTTCACACAAGCAGCCAAACACAGAAAATTCTGTCCGATAAAGAATTCTGAAATATGCAACTGTTGCTCATCAAACTCATCTTAAATACCTAAAGCTTTCTATTTCCTCATCAGTCTCTGAAAGCTTTCAAGTGCCTCTTGAGCTTGTAAGAGTTCAAGCTGGAAAAGCTGACTCTTGCTTTCATTCCGTTCCAGAGCTCCCCGAGACACGAAATAAAAAACACGAAATTAAGTCCACTTAGGAGCACAAGTTTGGGTTTTGGTTTTCTCCCAATATGCATGCCACTAAGGGAGTTCTCTTTGAAGTTACTGGGAGAGGTCCAAGTTGAAAGCAGGTCCCCAAAGACTAGAACAGGATGAGAGACAAGTAATGACTTCTGTTTGTCATGTCACCGAGAGCTTTGACGTTCTCAGGGTTTTCAAGCGTAGTTCACAAACTGGAATTCTAAAACTTTCTTTACAATAGGAAATTTCAATGTTGGGGTTATCCTGAAACGTTGTAACGTATTACTTTTGACATTCTCATAAACTCCACCTTTGGGATGAATCAAAGTCTCAAAGGAGGGGATAACTCCTGCTAGAACTTTAATTCTGGATATCGCAGAGGACAGAGGAAAAACTGCAAATGCATTCAGAGTAAGACACAGAATAGTGCCCAAATAATGTCAGCGGAAGACAATAAAGGACTCCAGCTTGTCCCTGACACCTAACACTCAGTGTGAGCAATTATCACCATAATTATTGCTGCTACTTCAAATGGATTGCTTGGACAGGTAAAGAGATTTCCTGCTCCTTTGAGTATTTAAACAGAAGCAAGGCAATTACTGCAGAGATGTTAAAAAGGTGACTCGATTTTAAAAGTGTAGGTCTGATTAAATCTTTAATGCCCATTCCGAAAATAAAATTTATAGAGAAGAAACAGCAAACACACCTGGAAATGGAGCAGGATGTTTATCCAGGGCACAGGCATGATGATATTATATTGGTCAGTTAACAATTGGCAGATAGTCCTGAGGGCAAGAGTAATTTTTACAGCCTCTTCTCAGGACTTTTTAGCACCTTCCACTAAAAGAAAAACTTAAAACTCACTAGCAATTTCTAAAAATAAGAAGGAAAAAAAAAAATAAGACGTTGGGAATTTTAATATGGCTTAAGGCCTCCCTTACTGTTCTCCACACTACCTTCAATATAAAAGAAAATAAATAAACAACAAATGCTTGGATGGCAATTTCCTCTGAGGGAAGGGTGTGCTCCCTCCAGCAGAAACCGTCACCTCTAACCTTCTAGAATGTATTGAGAAAGTGAATCTTTGGGGCAACTGACCTGGGGTAATTTGAGTTTTATGGCTTCAAAAATCATAAGTTTCTCATAAAGGCTCACCCAGGAAAATAAATAATTCAATTTTACAAATACATGTCCAAGTCGATGAAGTATTTATGGAGGCAGCTGAAGACAAAACTTGAGAAAATGCGAACAGAATGCAATGCCATCTAGCGGTGATTGATGGTATGAGCACTATGGTGTGACCAGTCTTTGATGTGAGGGCTGGTCCACTTCATATACAGAGATTTCTACAGGTGATATGGGACTAAGATTTGCCCTGCCCAACATTGTCTGTCACTGGCTTCTCATGGGGCTTCACATTTCTACCATAATAGTTGCTTCTTGGGGCTAAGGTGGTGGCTTCAGAACGTCCCCAGCCAGGAGGACCAGAGAGCCAAAGGAAAAGTTTGTATGAAATAACGTTCACTGACTTCACAAGGACCAGCCCAGCTAGGGGACTCCACACTGCCAATGGAGGGACTGCATATAAAATGTAGAAGACCTCAGAAATAATGATGCATAAAAAGGCAAGAGCCATGTCAAGAGCAGTCCACTTGACAGCTTGACATCAGAGTAATATGGACAGGTGTTCTGTATGGAGGGTTTCTGAGAGAAATCAGTGGTGATACAAAAGGAAAAGACACAGCTTGGCACAGAGCAGTCTCTGGGTTCCAATTTCCCATTATCATACCTTCCAAAAGGCCCCTCACATTGACTGCTGAGCCTTTTAAGTTATTTTCTCTATTGGAGGACAAGTGGGTGGGGGCTGATATTGAACATGCCAAGAGCAAGAAGATGAAGTCCAGCTGTGAGACAGGAGAATGTGCAGGGCTTGTTAACTCCTTAACGACCAAGCAAAGGCGGCTTCCTTTTCTGCTCACCCTCTTCCGCAAAAGGCCTTCTCAGAGGTTTCTGAATCATTAGTACACACCCAGGGACAAAGTCAGAAATTCTTCCTGAACTTATAACCATAACAGAAAGCATTCGTGTCAAATAACCCACAAAAAAAACAAAAAGGTGAGCTTTCAGAAACAAAGGATTGAGACCATCACTTTGTCGGTTTTTAAAACTACCTAAAATTTTGGGTTTTTTTTTTTTAAGGGTTTTGACTGATTCTGTTTAAAAAAAGGGATGGGTAGAAAGATATTTACTTTCAACATTCAACAAATATTTACTGAATCTCTGCTAAATGCCAGACAATGTTCTAAGCCAATGCTTTTCAAATGTTAATGACAGTGTGAACCACTGAAAATCTCGCTAAAATGCAGATTCTGATTCAACAGAGCTGGGGAGAATGCTGAAACTCTGATTTCTAACAAGCTCCCCCTTGGTGATGACCCTGTAGTTGGTTCCTGGTTCACATGGGAACTAGGTACTCAGCTAACTTGATGAACAAGAGACACAGTTCCTGGTTTCATTCTAGTCACGAGGTTCACACCCACCATTGTGTTTCCTGCTCTCTGAATCTCAAGTTCCTCACTTATGAAATGGGGACAATTGTCTGCTCAGGGCAGTCCCTAAACTAATGCATATGAAGCAGGGCCACAGTGCCTGGTATAGAGCTGACACCTGAACAAGTGTAGTTGTATGATGATGGATATTACTAGAATGCAGACCTTCCGCTTAGTTGCAATGATGGAAGCCTTCTTTGCTGCCTGGAGATAATCTCTCTGCTTCTTCCAGTGTCTCCAGGACTTCAGTCTTCTCTTGTTCAATCCAGTCCTTGACCTTTTCCATTTCACAAATATTCTTGTTTCCTTCTCTCATCTGATATGTCAGATTAGAAAGTGCTTCTGGAGAGAAAAGCAAAGCAAAGTTCATAAGAGGAAGCTGTTTCAGACTTACACCATCAGCCACCAGAGATGGCTCTCAGGGCCTCCCTGGGACTGTGGCCATGTCATCCTTGACAACATGACCCCATGGCCACCAGGAGCACATAAAGTTCCCTTGTTTAAAGTGTTTGTGTCGGACACTGCTCAACACCAGACAGAAACTTAGAGCATTAGCTGCGCCATGGCAGCCAGGAGCCAGTACGTGAGCCCGGAGAGACTAAAGATTCAGGAGGAGCCCACAGAAGCCACGGGCGTCAGCTGCCTGGAGCGCCGGAGGCTTTGGTTAGCCTCTCGTGAACACAAGCCTTTGCCAGAGAAAGGCATCCAGACGTGACCCCACGTCCACACCTGACACTGTGTGGTCAGTTCTGCCCCTTCACAAAGGAAGCCACTCGTATCTCAGAGGTGTGATACTGGGCCGAATGACAGGTGAGACATGGAGTCAGCACAGGTTGACTCTTCTGGATCTGGGATCCAGGGATGTGATGGGAGGTGACGAAAATGTTTTCAAGTTCCCAAAACACAACCACGAGGTATTAATTTGGGGCAGCGGTTCTCTACTCTGGCCGCATCTTAGAAGCTTGTGGCGAGTTCTTGGCAAAGATCTCTGCCCAAGTCCCACTTCAGGTCAGCTGAGACCCCAGACCCAGATCCAGGGCTTCACGTAGGAATTTATGGGAAACGCAAATTTTCAGACCCCGTTTCTGGACCTCGGGACTTAGAAATTTCAGGGGTGGGGCTCAGCCATCTTGGTTTTAACAAACCTTTCTAGGTGGTTCAGATGCAGCTCAAGTTGTTCCAGAACCTTTGACGTGCCCAGGGACAGACCTGACCAGGGACTGTGTAGGTCAATGAGAGGACAGTCTCATTTGTGCCTCTCCCGGTAACGAGCCTGTCCCCTGGACATCTCGGGGTTTTAATGCTTGCCACTGGGGGTGCTGGCAGAAGTTGGCAGCCTCTTTGAAGGACTGCTTGGCAGTGTCTCAGAACTTAACACTTCGTTCCTTTAACCCTGAAATTGTGTTTTTCAGGATCCAGTCTACTGAAATTTTTTTCACAGAGCCACTCATATATGTACTGGAATGTAGCATCTACAATCCCATCTAAAAAGAATAAGGTCCAATTAAATATGCGCTTGTTATTTTAATTATAAAACACTAGGTTACAAGGAATAATCTGCAGGAGGCACATGGAGAGTGACATGGTCTGGGAAGATGTGTGTGCTGGAGTCAAGTTGGCTGAGCTCAGAGTGCAGATCTAGGAAACGATTTTTATTTAAAGGAAAGGTGCAGCAGGAATGAAGGTGCGTAGGCAGGTAGGCAGGAAGAGAGAGGAGGAAGGTGCATTTTATTTATTTGTATTTAGTTGCTCATTTGGTTGTTGCCCTTGGCCTGGGTCTTGAACCCAGGTCTTTGGGATGTTTGTGGACAGCGTCCCGACAGACGTATCTGCCAGGCCACCAGCGTGCATCAATTTTGTAATTTTGAAATTGGATGAGTTCTTAATCTTACATGACTTCATATAATCTATATCTTACAAAGAAATGAGCACATGAAGGCTGCTCTGAGACTTACATAATGAATCGTTGTGCATAAAATGCTGCTTGGTAGTATGGGCTACAGAAATATTTGCTAAATTAGAAAATATTGATAAATTTTTAAAACTATAATTTGGGTCAAAAATACACACAGGAATCTATACTTGGAAAATCTGAACGAAGCTATGGATACAAAGAAATTCTTAATTGTGGCTTCCTTTACAGAGTATAACTGGGACTAATGGTAGCAACCTAACCTTGTTTTCAGAATTTAATTTCAATAATATCCATAGCGTTGGGTCCCAGGTCAGGCCTCCTTAAGCTATGCCAGTGTGGCATTACGATTATTTTAAATGAGAGTAGCAGTCAATGAATAAATGATATCCTAAACCTTCCATTCTCCAAAAAGCAGGAATTGTCTCTGACCCTCCTCCTGTCTGCTTCTCCTTGAGAGCTGGAAATAAATCTCTCGATGAAAGGTGCTCTCCCTGCACAGAGCTGGAGAGACACCTAATCAACCCGACAGGGATGGGAAGCCATGTAAATAAGATCTGTTTTGTTCATTACATGAGGGGTCCAAACCAAAATTTTCAAAAATGTCACTGTCCTGTCTGCTCTTCATAGACTGATTGCTTCTTGGTCGAAAAATGATAACACACTGGCTATTTCGGCCACTCCCGCATGCTTATTTTATGGACCTCTGTGTACATGACATCCAATTTGTTTCTTCTCTTGCTAATCGCTCTCTCTCATGTTCAGTTATTATTGGGCCAACCAAAGGAACCAAAAGAGGTGAAGGGGGAGTGTCCCCCCTCAATTTACCCTACTATAGTAAAAAATAAAAATCCCCAAAGCAACATTAACAATGGACAAGTTTTAGACAAACCCTCTGTGACTCAGGCAACTAAGTCACAGGCTATGAAAGTCATGGACCCGGGTTCAGACAATGCTGAAGATATTTGCCTGTGAGCCACAGCCTTTCCCTTGAAGCCAGAGCTTCTCAGCCCTGCTTGGGCTCCCAGGTCAGGGCAGCGTACCTGGGAGGTTCCTGTTCTCTCTCTGGAGGATCTCCTGGTTCCAGGTGCTCTCCTCCTAGGTGTGCTTGAACCTGAGATGCTAAGTGCTCAGCCCCCATGACAGACATTAGGCATCGCTCTGACTCCTCGGGCTTCTGCCCACAGCATCCCGACACCTGCCAAAGCTCATCCTCCAGCCCAACATGGCTTCCTGGGAAGAGCAGACCTTGTGAGGTTGGTCAGGGTGTCTTCTGAATTCCAGATGCAGCCGGCGCCTATCCCTTACAGGGAGGCACATCTGGCTGATGCCCTGGCTCCAGTAAACTCCCGAGACCAAAGGGCCAGCTTCTTTCTGAGGAGAAATCAGAGGCCCAGTAAAACCACAACCCTGAGAGTTTTCCAGCTGTCCTCGATGAAAGGCATGCTTGAGTTCAAAAATAAGGTGGCCCCTGCAGCTGGCTTCATAATACCAGCAAAACCATAGCTTGTGTCTGAAAATGACCTGTGTCCAAGGAGCCCAGAGGTTGGCTGATCACCATCCTCAGGCTCCTTTGTCCACCTTTCCTTTCTTTGTCCCCACCCTAGTCTGGAATTCAGGGTTTCTGGCTCCCTGTAAATATATGCTTACCCTAAATCTTAAATAAGCAACACAGATTTTACTGATGACTTTAGAAGGAATGAGAGACAGAGGAAGATGGTACTAAGCAAAACACCAATAGCAGACAACTGTTAAAAATAAGCGTCCCACCTCAATCTCTATAAAGAGTTCCTTGGTTTATTGCTTCTGAGGAACACTCTTTTGTTCTCTCCTGCTCATTCTCCCTCCCTCTTGTCATTTAGTTCCTAACTGTACCCAAATTCTTTTTCTCTGAATTTCTTCTCTATCTTTGCTCCCCTACCCAAATTTATATACCCAAATCCATCCCACCCCTACATTCACTTAGCATGTCCCACTGCTCTTGAGGGTCCTCTAGTTCCCATCCTCAGAGACAGAGTAGTTTATTCAAGTGTTGGTTCCTCTATGCCATCAACACAGTGCTCTAGCTTTCTGATGGAGGAAATGTTTCTCTGCCTACATCTCCTGCAGGGACACTGGCAATCCCATTCTTCCTCACTCATTATACTGCTTAGACAAAAGATCCTGTATGTAGCAAAGCTTTCTCTGATCTGTTATGAAACCAAAAAGGATCCTCAGGAATTAACAAGCGCACACAACAAGCTCAACAGAGCAAAGTGGTCATAAAGCCCCCTTATTGGTGGAATCAGCAAAAACTCATCTGCACTCAGCATTCAGGAGGAATCAGAGCCCCAGCAACTCCTCCTTGCTCACTGGCTTTCTAATCAAAGTCATTTCATTCCTTTGCTTCATAAGAACAGAGTCTGATGTGTGGCTCAATGACAACAGTTAACAATACTGAATTGTAGGCTTGGGAGTTACTCAGAAAGGAGATCTTTAATGTTTTCACCATAACAGCAAACTAGTCACCATGTGGGGTAAAGGATGTATTGATTAGTCAATTGTGGCAAACATCTCACAATATAGACATGTATCAAATCATCACATTGTGACCCTAAATTTATATGTTTAAGATGATGCCAATGGTCTCTCAAAGCTGGGAAAAAAGGAGGAAATCTGGACATTTTGCTCCACCTAAGACAAGAAGAATCTTATAAAATAATGACATCAAGTTTAATGACTTTAGAAGTGCATGCCCAATTGACATCAGAAAACTGGAATTTTCCTTTGGATGACTGACTGTCCTTAAGGACTGAGGGGATTCAACAGGACATGGGATTTTCAGAGCTACTACTGAGCATGTCCAGGACAAATTGGATGAGTGGGTCACCCTTCTTTCACTGGTAAGTATATTTTATATTTAATACAAATGATCATTTTTGTCCTCAACCCACTAACTACACATACCTCCTTAGGAGCCTAGAATATTCAAGAGGATGTGGGAGATTAGAAACCTAATCCCTATCCTTGGGGAATTTAGAACTCAAAAGCATTAACTGGATCTCAGTTGAACTGCTTTTTGCTAAACTAACCAATCCCATGAACCCCTGCCAGGAAATCAAGGTGGATGGACTCAACTTCCCAACTTAAATAGAATCCTAGATTTTTTTGTGGCCCTGCTTCCTTGATGTGATTCAGAGAGAAAACTTAATAGAGACAATACTATTTATTGGATATTCCACTAAGTTTAAGGCAAAAAAAGGATCTTTGAATATTACCATGTTGGCCCATTATTTTTCTTTACTGATCATGTACTAAAGAATAATTTAGTTCCAATAATTCCATGTGGCCACAAAGTAGCTTACTCTCTTTTCTATTCCCCCAAAGAAACCATCGAACAATGTGACTGGTAGCTACTTTCAACACCTAAATTCTTCAATCAGTAGAAGAAGAAAAAAGTCTTTAGAAGCAAATGCCATATTTTGGATTTCAGGAGTCATTTCAGTTCAAAGCCCCATTTTTCTATGGTCCAGCATTTCTAAAACGTCTGCTGCAGGTATTTTTAGAATCTGTCATCTCAAAGTCCCTTTCAAGTTACCATAGTAGAGAGGGATCACTTGGCCTCCCTTTCTGGGACAGAACACAGCAGTAGTTCAACAACAACTGCCCAATCATCTCTCTCCAAGATTTAGGTGAAGACGCGAAAAATCAATACTTTTGGTTGAAGCAACAAAGGAATGTATTGATCTGCCCTGTATTTTGGCCAAGCTATCAAGCCAGGGACACATTCTTTGGAGTACACCTTTAATGATTATAAACTGGTGGTGATTTGACACTTTCTCTCAAAGATCAGACTTCTTCAGCCTCTGAGAAAAATACTTCAGAACCCTACCCTGTACCAACACTTGATTCATCAGGGTCCCAATCCTCTGTAGTTTGCAGGTCACCTTTATATTATGTTGGCTATAAAATTAGGCATGGCCTGAAGAGGATTTCAAAGTTACCTCTGTCTCATAAGGCATGATCCAAACCTATTTCCATCTATCCCTCTCCATCTTCAGAAGAGTGCTTTGTAGCCTACAATTTGTAGACCAAAGACATGATGGCTTTCATGTATAGAAATGGACTCCACAAGTTCGGTGTTCCACATGAAATATAGGATTTAATGTGCTAGCCTATTTTTCAAGCCGTAGCTCCAAGTCACATCCTATATCAAGATGTCCTTTATATCCCTGGAAAGAGACTCCTTTCTTTCCCCAGGACGGATCTGTAGTCATTATCACATTGCATTATAAATGTTATCTTTTTATCCCCTCTAGAACATGTGCTATTTGCCAGTCATGTCTGTTTCCGGTTAGGTCTTGGACTTGTTCATGTACTTGACAAGGATTTATGAGGTGCTGGCAGGAGTTGCTGTTCTCATACTCTGTGTACCTAACTAAAGATTCAGAGTAGCCTTGCCCTACGCACTTGGCACTCACCAAGTCTTCAGTTCTCTGCAGGGCTTTAGCTCCACTATGCCATTTCAGCCTTGCCCACAGAAAGGGCCTGGGAGCAGCACAGCCTTGGCCTCTTGTTCTTCCTCATACTGCCTCGTAGAAGTCACAGTCATGCTTGGATGACTACAGGGCCTAGGCTAGGGCATGCTGCAACTGTACGGGACTCAACAAAATTCTTTTTAAAAAGATACCACCACCATTAACTAGAGATTGGGAGGTGACATCATTTTTTTAAAAATAAGGTTAATAACCACCTGTCACATATTCAAGTTAAACATGAGCTTTGGGATATTAGGGATAGAATTTGGGACAATCAGAGAAGGGATAGAATATCTAACTGCTGCTGGTAAAACAAGGAAGAGAAATCTATTTAGGGAAATGCCAGCCTGACTATGTGGGTTTAAACAATAGAGCAGCCTGGAGTTCCAGAAATAGTAGAGAATGCAAAGGTAGTAAGGAGTACATTCACTGTCATTTAAGCAATGAGGTTTAAATTTAACAACATAAAAGATTAAGATCTTATCTGGCCTAGAAAGGACCATTGAGATTAAGTCTAGCATTTTCATTCCATTGATGAAGCAAAATATTTAGTCACTTTAAAACAGCATTATCTAACAGAACTTTCTATAGGGATAAAAATATTCTATGTATACACTGCCCAATATGGTAACCACTAACCACATGTGACTATTGGATCCTCAAAATGTGCTTGATCCAATATATAGTCAAAATTGAATCTTATTTAATTTTAATCAACTTACATTTAAATGTAAATGTAGTAAAAACTTACTGTACCTGTTGGCCAGCAGAGCTGAGTTTAAAGAACATTGTTATCACTTATACAGTGGTCTGCTTAACCCATTGGCATCATTCCCAGGAGGTAACGACAGCGATAAGAAAATCAAACAGACAGGCAAAATATAGAATGTTTGACTCTCCGGAATCTCCCCTAAATGCCTTCACAGAGGAGAGAGAAGCTGGGCTTTAAGCAATGAAAACAGCAGCTACAGCTGCCCTCAGGGAAGCAGATGTACGAGGTAAGGTCATAGAATGAGGCTAGAGTTAGAGTAAGGGGCCTAACAGGCCAGTTGGAAGACCTGGGAAGGTAGCCAGAGAGATCCTCTAAAATATAAATCAAGTCATTTCACTCACTTAAAAGCTTTCACAGTCTATTACTAGCTGTTAGTCTTTGTACAAGTTATTGTCTTCTCAGAGCCTTGGTTTCTAAATGTATAAAGATAAAATTCTGTTTCATGACTTATATGAAGATTGAGATACATGAGAGAAATATCTACCATAATGTCTGCAGCACACACCAAAGTAGTAATTTTAAGTTTTATACATATATATGAGAGTAGAGGGAATAAAATATTTAAAAACAAATACCTAAAGACTCAATGACTTCCACTCTCAGAGTAGAAGGAAATCTTTGTAGTGAGATTACATACCTCTGAGGTACTTTGAGGTCCTAGTAACAAGACATTTGAATATGAACTAAAAATTAACTTAAAATGTCAGGAGTCCAAGAATTCATCTCTCATGTTAGTCACTATGTTTTCACCTTAGAGTACCACTTTCAATGGGGTCACTGACTAGCAACATTACATGTTCTATTAGGAAGAAAGGGCTGATACCTATAATTTATTGACAACTTAAAATAATACTGAGCTAAGCCAGTGCCATTTATTTTATTCTGGTGTTTTATTTAACTAACTGCACCAGATCTTGGTGGAGCTCAGAATCAAAGATCCATAAAGGGTCTTGCTGACTTTCTGTTCAAGTAATAATGCAAAATGGAAAAATATACTTTGCACCAAGTCTGACGAACTAGAGAAACAATTTGAATCGCTGAGGAAGACCCTTTAGTCATCAGGGTCCTTTCTGGCAATATCAGGTCCAAATGTTTTTCCCTTTCCTAGTAGGGTGCTTTCCCCTCTTCTTTTCTGAGAAGATATTTTTAACACGTAGTCGAGCTACTGGTGAGAAATAATATGTACATACTTTTGTCTCCTCTTCCAGTTGCCCTGTTAGTCTTCAATCTGCTGCATGAAGGTGCTGTTTCTCTGCAAAGTGGATTTACCAAAACTTCCTTTTCTTCCAGCCTCCTTAGGAACTCACCTATAGAAAAGAGCTCACAAAATAAGTTAATCATGGTCCTCCTCGACTGTCTACCTCCACCAACATTTAACTTGACTTTAAAGGCAACAAGAATGCTTCTTCCCCACATATTATTTTTATATTTAGAAAGGGTCTGAGAGTCCATTTATCAGCAAAACCATGGCAATGATTCTTTGTAGGACTCAACAGAGAATCTTACTATAGAAATGATTTCTCATAAAAACTGTGACTTGATAAAATTCACCTTCCATTTATTTAGAATCTTCTATACAGTAGGGGTGTGTGTGTGTATGTGTGTGTGTGTAAAATCTGCATTTACTCTCATAACCCTTGATAAAAATATATATAATAATATATGCATGTATTATGTATGTGTGGATACAGGTATGTATTACCCATTTTGCCGAAGGGGAAACAGGGCGACTTTCTTAAATGGGATTGAGACACAAACACGCATAGCTAGCAATTGGTGCAGGTAGATTTGAATTAAGTGCTTACTCTGAAGAACACATTCTTCTGTGCCATGCTCCCTTGCTTATTATATGTGACTCTACCAATTTCTGGTTACAAAATTTTTTAGAAATTATAGCTTTTTGCCTTGCTTATAAAATGAGGATAGCAAAGTAATAAAGTATTTTAATGAAAAGTAAATGAGTGTGAACGTTTTTTATAGACTGAATTGCTAATAAATATTAGAAATAATTATTAAATGGCAGTGTCTATGACCATGAGAGAGGAAATGACAGTCTACACTCCTTGCTTAGTTAATTTCACTAATGACAGACACGAAATGCCTTGGCTGTTAGAAATGTACTAGCAGCTGAACCAATCCTGGGCAAATACAAGTGCATCCACTGTGCAATAACGCAACACTGAAAATCCAGATGTTTATGGCCACCACCTCTTCTGCTGCAAACAAGTTCTAAAACTCTCAACATTTTAAGGAAGCATTGGACTATTCTCAAACTTTTTGGTCTCTGGAACACTTTATATACTTAAAATTTAAGGACCCCAGAGAAATTTTGTTTAGGTGGGTTTTATATTAATAGTGTATTCAGAATTAAAAGAAATTTCAAATATACATTAATACATTTAAAAATAATAAATATCTTGGCATACCCCTGCAATTCAGCAGCTCAGGTGAAGATCATGTAAAGTCCAAATACTCGGGTTTGAGAGCCAGGGCCAGAGTGAGCAAAATAAAAATCTTAATGATATGCTAATATGTTAACACAAACAGCCAATTTCTAGAGGAAAAGACTAGATGTTTTCCAAAACAAGAAAAATGAGATTGTTTTACCTTTAAAAAAACAACAACACTGGCTTAAATAAAAGTCAACTGAATTCTCGTATTTGCTTCTGAATTCAATTTACTATAATATATTGCTTTGGTTAAAGTATATGAAGAAAATCTAGCCTTTCTCAGACATGTATTTAGAAAAGGGACTTGTATTTCTGTTGTTTTTTTTCAAATAATTCTGACCATCATTTGACACTACATGAAAACTCAGGATGTAGAAGCTTCTTAAAGGTTAGTTGCAATAGAGAATAAATCTTATCAGTGAAGTTTGTCACTCTGTTACACTAGGGTCCATGAGTCTATCTTAAATTTTAAATGAGTCTTTTACCCACAAATGATTTTTTAACATCATGTAATGAGGATTTCAAAAATGTAAGTTAATTACACAAATCTTCCAAATTTTGACGTGTTCCTCACACATATTAAAAAATTATATTTGCTAACATCCCCAACGATCTCATTAGAAACTCCTTAAGAATTGAAAACCATCAAGCTTTTGATGGCATATATGCTTTCAAAAATCTCATTTTTACGTAAATGTTTCAATTTTATTCTTGACAAAAAATATTATCTGTTGTTTATCTTACAGTAACAGGATAATTTTGTTCACTTTTCAGAAAATATCTGCCAGATATCTAATTTGAATATGCAGTTTTTTGATCACTCCCTGAAAAAAACCTTTCCAGTTCCGATCAGAACTTAATAGTACATCACACTTCAGTATAAAACAGAAGTGATTTATGCATACATCTTGTTTTGTCACACAGATGTTAAAAGGCTATATTCTCAGAATCAAGATGTAATAAAATTAATTTTACTGCTTCATTAAAGACATACTGAAGCAAAACTTCCTTTTTTTAATTGTATCAGTGAGTACAACGATGATTAGTCCAGTGTGGTCTTCCTGTTTTGATTGGTGATAAGAGTTTAGTGGTTTTAAGTGTCATTGCTTTTGGACCACCAACACAAGTGGTAAAATAATTTTAAAAATAAATCTTGTGATTACAATGAAATAACTTTAACCACTGCTCTACTGTAGGCACACCAGAGTCTTGATATTCACTGGGGATCTATGAACCCAATTTTGAAAATCTCTCTGTGAAAACATGAAGTTTAAAAAGGATTCTACTATACTCAGCTACCGGAAAAAAAAAAAAAAAAAAAAAAAAA